>JABASC010004120.1:0-12502 GCA_019776185.1 Plutomurus gul | reverse complement strand
GTGATGTGTTGATTGCAAAGGCACTACCTACTCACCACATTCACATTCACACTGACAATCGCTGGATTATTCCATTTGCATATCTACTATGCAAATATCTTACGACAGTTCATTTTCTCACCATCCATCCTACTAGAGCTCAACTACATGAATCTAGTAAGTATTATTTTTGAAAGTTTTTTTTTGAAAACTTGACTGTTGTGTTTTGTCCAAATATTTCTTTATTTAAACGAATAATTTACATAAATATATTTACTTTAACATAAGTAAGTCCACAGACAAGACATAATTTTGCTGGATGTAAGGTCCATTTTCGTAGAGTTCTGTTTGGTTTGCAATTTTATGGCTCTGCTTGGCAAATAATGGAAATCCTATTGACTTGCTAAGTACGTAACGTAACTGTAGAACTGGTAATTCCATGATGATGGATGTGTGTGCGAATGTGTTGTGCAAAGTGTAGACTATGCTGTGCGAAAGCCTCTTACCAACTAAGACTGGCTACAAAGTTTTGAGCGTGGAGTTTCCTTGGCTTCTTTGGCCTTCGTATCCATGAGCAAAGCAAAGCGTATACCACCAATTATCACATTTGCAATGATGACATACCATGACGAATCGAAATTAATGGAATAATTTGATTTATTAATAAGTGTTGGCTCCCAGAGCAATCTTATCTGATATCTCCAAAAATTCCCAAAGCGTTTAGAAATTATGTTAAGTCTACTGTATTGGAATCGAATTAAACTCTTTTAGAAGCTAAAAACGGCTGGGTATAGAAGTTTGGGGTACACCATACGGGTCTTTTGGAGAATTAGTACCACACAGTACCACCAAATAAAGTTAAGTAACCCAATTATTAGTCAGTGATTAAACTTTGTCTGCGGAATTTGTTTCCCGTACTAAAAGGTGACTAGTGCAATGTCTATTCATTCCCTTAATTTACTTTGTTTGTGGAATTGCGAATTTTGAGCAGATTGCAAGAATTATTCGATCGGAAGTGGCTTTGATTTGACTTGACAGCACAAAGTAAACACGGACACGACTGTTGGGAATTAGATTACTTGGAACTAGTGGATTCCGGTACATAAATTTAATCAAGATTTTCCCTAAAGTTTGAGATTCTGTGTCTGTGAGGTACTGGGTCGAAAAGAAATTCTTGTTCACTGGGTTGAATATTTGTGCACGACAGAAAATCCATATACTCACTTATAAAAGTTCGCAGTAATACACAATTAGTGCTCTCAATCAGTGAAATGGTATTCAATGGAGTGGTCTGATAGTTCGAACGCTGCCTTTAAAATGTAATGCATTATGATTATCAGTGATTAGTCGATTTCTAGATAAAATTTAATGGACAAATGCCAATTTCTGACATCGACTGCTCACAAAATTGGATAACATCAATTTTTGAATGAATTTCAGTAGTTCGTGTCTTTCATTTCGTCGTCCGTAGTACTATATAATATTTGTGCAGAAACGTTTCCTTTGTTGTTAACGTGCAAATTTTATCGCATACGCCATACAGACGAACTCAATTTTTCATGATAACATTCTTTAATCCGTAATGACCACTTCCTCCTTAACGTAATTTCATTTAGCTCAATTAAACTTCTGTACATGAACAAACGAATTGCAAATTAAACATGTAAATTACTACCGAAAAGACACTACCGTAAATCGTAATAAATGTTGAAAAGTACTTGAAGCAAACAAAAATATCTTGAGGTAGTAATAAATATGAATCAGGAATACAATTTAACTACAGTTTTTTTCGCACAATTTTATAACATATATTTAATAAATTGTTTGAAAACTGTTAAAAGAACGATATTGTACCTATTTAGTGCTTAATTACCCTGCGTATTGCTATATAAGGCTTACTATAACATTTTACCTTCTCAACGATATGGATGTACAATCTTTACGGCTTCAGGGAACAGAAAAGTAATTTGTGCGTACATCCAACAATAACAATGCGTGAAATCATTGATGAACGCTCTCTAATAACTGCCGATAGCTTATAATGAAATTCGATGTGAATGGGAAGGTGAATTGGTGTTAGCAGGTACCGTTAAATTAAATTGCATATGCTATACAACCCTATTTTTCCATACCTACACGTACACACGTATTTAAGGGAAGGGCTCAACGTATAAATGAAAGCTACTGCTAACTTAATTTCTTTGTTCGTATTCACCTTAGCGAAAATTATAGCCACGACTTTCTTATTAACTACATACGTAATACTATTTAGCAAATATAACATCACATGGGTAGGTCATGAAGGCTAATAGTGTTATTTTATTTGTTTACAGTTGTTAATAGTGTGTTGCAAAGTTGCAATGCTAAAACAATGATTTCATAAGCGTATGCTAAATTAGTGCTTAAATCCCACTAGTCATGCCGTCATACTAATACATATAATATAATAGGTAGTTTCTATTATTCATTATTAGCTGTGCAGCATGCAGTTCTATAACGAAGGAAATGTAATAAGCCCTTGTGATAATAATAGGCTTAATTGAAAACTTTTCGTGTAACGAATAGGAGAAAAAGGAAATCCATGCTACAAAATTTTTGTGTGCGTAAAATGTAAATGGCACTCATTACTCATTACACACAGGAGATTGCTACTTATATCTAGGATACTAATTTATTTACAATCTCAGCAGTAGCACTGCATCAGATTTCAGAGTTAAATAAATACATTATTCTTCTGGTAATAGGCTCTGACGGAGTAAATTCTAATAATAATGCACTTGCTTTAGTAAAACTTTTTTTCGTTCAGAAAGTAAATTTGTGCACAAGAGATAACAGTATGTAGCAAAATACGACAAACTACTGCAAGGATAGATGTGTTTGCATTTTTGCACACGTTTTCTAATGAATGTAGTATTGTGGATTTCATTGCATACAATTACGACTTTACCTTCTGAATTAAATTTCAGACTACAAATAAATGATGTTTTATACCACAATGAAGTACTCTAATAATAAAAGATAATTCAATTCCTATGTGAATTCATTTCTGTGCAGATACTACTTTAGTACCAGGAATGTGTGACAAGGTAGATACTCCGTCTTACTTTTCTCTTTCATTTATTTTTTGCACTACAAACAGCACTGACTGAACACATCTTTCCTCCTCTAATATTTACTTAAAAGCTTTTAGATTTGTTTCATGTGGTTTTAGTTTGCACTCGTTTATTTATGAAAAAATGTAGTCTCTGTGTGTGAGAAAATTTAATGAAATTCAATGCAAATCAGTATTTGGTTGGATGCCCAGACTTTGTTGAACTAGCTGACTACCAAGTTACAATTTATATGTACAGAAACCACAGTGTGTGTGCGTTGGTATTAAATTTCTGGTGAGAGTTTCGCTGCGTAGAATGAAGTTACTCTCTCAGTAGGTGAGAACAAATAAACTAAAAAGTATCAAATAAGTCATGAATTCAGCCTCAAGCCAAATCGTAGAAATAAGTACCAACTAAATTCAGTTAACGTTTGCACGAATGCTTGCTGTATCTGACGTTACTTTCGATTTTCATATTTTCAATCATACATTAGTGTTTCCGAATGAATATATAGGTACGCAGTACTTCAGTTTCCCCTTCAAACACCCATATGGATACATTCTTGGATCATTTGATCTTGTAAATATTCATTGGAATTTCTGGTGTACTATAACTTTAAACTTTCTGTGTCGTCTCACAAACTATCGAAGCATACATTTATTATATATATTTATTATATCACCCCCTCTGAATAGAATACCCCACAGATAAACGGCATTCTCTCGATATTGTCATTGTCACTGTGGCTGATTGATTGTTAGTTGGTGACTTGTAAGCGGCGTCACCTTGGAACTCATTTGGCTCGCTCCTTAATACTCGTCAAAGTAAACTTGGTCTTTTATCTGCTGCATATATTGAAACTTTGTTGTAGACGGGAAGGGACACCGAGAATTCATGTTAAAGCATATATTGACAATCACTTTTTTTCAAGATGACGTTTTTCAATGCCTAACAAGCATGGCTAAACTTCTTGGTAACCTATGGTATGTCTGTGTGTAGCGAGGTCGCAAACTCTAGACACAATAATACTGACTGAAACTTTATGAGCTTGTGTTCGTACACATGTTTTACAGATGTATTAATGTATAAGAACACCATATATACAAGCTGCTTTGTTGTACTATAGGTGTTTAAATAGTACAATAAAAAAAATATCATTAGCATCTGCCTCCTCCTCCACATACAAGCTTTTAAACTTTAATAGTGTTAATATCTCATTAATTACATCTAGATTTTTTGTAGTAGTCGACACCGTTTTATCTGCTACACGAAAAAATTGCCACTAATTGACACAAATAGGCCACTTGCATATTACTCGCCTGATTTTACTAAACAACACTTTTCTTTCATGAAAGTTTACACATAGACACGCAGCTTCAAGCTGACTTGACTAATCGATAGAGATGAGCAGAAGATTAGGATTAATAATAGGCGGGGCTGCCATGTAGTACCTAGTATGTATATCTTACAAAAAAGGAGCATATATAATGACTGCAAGTTAACAACATACTTACTTAATGGAAGCATTATTATTATACGTGAGAGTATCGCAGTGTGTTGAATGCAAATTAGACGTTTCATTTTATAGACAAATGCAATTCATTTTACATTTACATCTGTATTAATAAAGATAATAGAGGAAAATAGAAAGATGCACTGCTGTGATAAAAATTCCGCTGCTGGAGACGTGACTTGAATTTTTAGAACACTTGGGCAGTATAAATGTGAAAGCACTTAGCTAATTGTCTTTGCTTCAATCACAAGAATGACCTATATCGATTTTATAGCTTTTAGTACATTGCATTACTATTCATGTCTAGTCTGTTCATATAATATGGCAATTAGTAATTGTGCTTATATTGCTGGTGCATTAAATGCTCTTCACCACCGATCTCGTTTCTTTCTGCAGAGTGCTAAAAGCATGGCCTGCCTTCAATAGATCTCTTTTGATTGCATCTTTGCAACTCATCTTGTAAGTACTCTATGATAGTGTAAATGATACTGTATACATTAGTAGTGGTTGAAACTGCAATGCTCGCACTTTACTAAGTGTGCATTGGTATTCTGATAGCTATGGAAGCTTTGGTATAGGTCACAGATACTGATATCAAGCGTAGTATTACTGTTCTTTGCAGCTATGCAGACTATCAATCTGATCTGTTCTGTTAATGTCAAAATATGACGTGCATACAGATATACACAAAAAGTTATGCTACACAAACCTATATATTGTGTGTGTGTGTGTGTATATGGCATATACCACAATGTTGATACGGTTTTGATTGCTTTTATGCTTTTTAAATCCAAGGTAATGCAGTGATTTTGCAGAAAGATTGCTATTACATTGAGTCCTGCAGGGGTTGCTTGTGATTGATATAATCAAGTCGCAGAGTTTATGGGAATTTTGCAATTCCGGTATGGATACAGCGGTCAGCTTCAATTTGCAGTTAAATGTGTCTGCCTCCTCAATATCATAGATGAGTTTTTGTGCACACATTCGCAATGTCGAAACATGGACCTGAAGTTTGAGCCATCAAATAAATATACTTCAGGTAGTCTATTAGCCTTGAATGCAAAATCTGCACATGTACTGCAAGATATGAAGTCAACGGTTTCAGAGGTAAACCAGTTTCATTCCATTCATTTAATAGAGGTTTGTGTTTGCACTGTTGAATTGTATGCGAATTTCCGTGAAATTTAATTTGACGTCATCACGGTATCCCCTTGGTTGGATGTGTGCATAATGTGGAATAGAATATAATCTGCAGATTGTCAGTACCAGCGTATTGTATAGGTTATAATATACGTGTATTCCATTAATTTAGTTCTAGAATTAAATTACGGTTTTATACGTAAAGTGTAAATGACTACTGCCTACCTTATTTCGACAAAAGAGTTTTGAATGGACGTGGTGAGGTGACAAGATTAATTTAGTCTGAATGACAAACTTTGTGCTGATGATTATGTTGTATAGAGAGTATCATGAGAAGAGGGGGCTCCACAGAAGTGTTTCACAAATGACAAATGGAAGTACGCACACTAAACTAATTTACTACGCTACATCCATTGAATGAATGGATATAGCAACGCGTATACATATTCTATTAATTTGCAGAGAATGCACTTTAATGCATTCAGCTAGCTGGTGGTTTGATTGTCTGCGATTCTCAATCTCAATGTAATACACAGAGATTGCCGTTCTACAAAAGATAATTTACTGTACTGTAGTTTGTTACGTGGTTTGAATTGGTAGTCCTTTAAATTCTTGATGTTTCACTCGGTACGCGGACTACAATATAAATTCGGCAATTATAATTGCTTGCCATTAGTGATTATGTGTATATAATTGATAATGCTTTTACATCGAGTTTTTATTGTTCATTTAAAACTCGTTTGTACAATGCTTTATAAGTTTTTTGTTCGACTTCCACTTACGACCTCGTGACATTTTAGTGTATTTACATTATTGTACATACGTGGAAACAGTACTTATCTTTTAAAACATTAATCTTCTTGTGATGTGTGCTTTCTGTAAAAAGGCACTTGTTTTTACTTAGTAGCTACAGAGTTTTTTTTTTACTAATCGGATTTGCTTGGTTGGGAGTTGGGATTAGTTTAGAAGAATAGTGGTGAGAGCCTTCAATTATTAATGGTCGAGATCGATTGATGAATATTCAGGATGGCTTTTGTATTTCTGGTCATAGTGAATTACTCTAGAGTGTCACAGGTGTGCTTGCATGTCACAACAGTAGAAAGGGAAAAGCAAAACATTGACCGACCACTTCATGCATTCTCAGTGAGGGCGAAAATTAACTGCATGACATGCAATGCCTCCGCCTATAATTTACGAACAGAAACAATGAGGAATAGTAGTTCTCATCGGAGTGCTAAAACATTGTATATAAAATGTATTTATATACTATATGTACATGTAGACCAATTTGCACATCTCTACACTTCATTAAGATTTATAATTTAAATTAAAAGTCACACTGCCTTTGTTATTCATTTCCATTCCATATTTGTTTAGGGAGAGGAGGATATCCACTGCATTAATGTTTCCAGTAGTTGTTTCAAGAAGAATCATTACATTTATTACCAGCATAATTGAAATCTGACTCCACAGCCAATTTCCTGAGAGAAAAAGTTAACTAGTCACTTTAGTCCTCTCCAAATGTCATTCTATTTTCGTTCGCCAATCTGCAGAGAGAGAGAGAGAGTATTCGTTTCATCGGATTTTCCATTCCTCTTTTGTGTGCTTTTACTTGTTAGGAGAAAAGTATATGTGCTCTGTTTGTTGTGCATTGGTTACAACGTCAAACATTAGTTAGATTGGACATCTGTCTTCTTGGTCGATTGATTGTGCAACTTGAAATTGAGTGCATGGGATTTAGAAGAAAAGGGAAGGAGAAGAAAGCAAAAGAAAAGACCGTGAAAGGCGAAGAGGAGAAAATAGCCTTGGGAAAAGGAAAGTTTACTTGTGAGTTCACTCTTATTTTGTTTTGTACATGTTCCTTGTTTGCCTTATAGTATAACAGACGAGAGTTGTGACTCTGGAGAACATAAGTGAAACAGTAGAGTAGTGTCTCCTGTGTGTCTGTCGGCTTCTGGCTCTTTTATTATTTCCTCCAAAGTTTCATTTGAGCAGTGCTCATGTGGCAGCGCTTATGTGCCGGTGCACTCCCCAGAGCATCTACTTCCACTATTTATAAGTTATGCAAACCATTCACCAGTGCTGCTTGTGCTACATCACGATGATCTAATATTTTTCTTTTACTCTTTATACGCTATTTTCTGGGAATGGATAATAAAATGCCTTATCTACAAAGCAGTAAATGTTGCACGCGAATCCTCAGTTGGGGTGATTTCTGCGCTTGTCTATAACTCGGCTAAAATGTCTGTCAGTCGGATTGAGAGATGGAAAACAACTAAAATATACAATGTCTCTCTCCATAGAATTATTTTCCCTTCTTTCTTGCATTTCTAATCATTGCAATTTCGAGTAGTACTCCATTTGAATCAAATGGAAGCATTAAAAGTGACTACATATAATGGCTAGTACCTCAGAGTCGTCGTATTCAAGGAAGAACTTAATAAGCCCCTAGCTTGGCTTCTATAGGTATTGATTAATAGCAGATCGATTACAGGCAAGACCCGCTATAAAACTCCTTTTCACCCAAATCGTCTACACATACATATGGTAAACCAATGTGTGAGTACTTTGGTGGTTGACGATGAGACTGAACGTTCGAATCCAAAATACGTATCACTTAGTTAGTCTTTTCATCTTCATAGGTACAAAAGTAGCCTACATTATGCATTATTTTGCTGGAACTGGAAATACTGCACTATGTAGAGTGAAAGTTTTAAGGTTATTATTATCGTATGCAGAGAGAAGTCTGTTATCTTCTGTCAACACTGGAAGGGCTTTCTCCGTCATGTAAGTAACACTCAAGGCAAAAGATAAGAGGATTCCTCACAAGTTTTTCAAGGAAAAAGCTACCACGACATATGCTAATACTATTTTCAAATATACTTAGCTCGCTGTCACTAATAAATTCTATCGCTCACGGCTACTCTTCTCTTCTACATGATATACCCGCCTCTGAGTGCACCTACTATTAAATACATATGTGTACTTTACTATAATGCAAAGGTTTTACACGAAACATCCAATCGACCTAGTACATATATAATTTTATCCAGCTTTTGCGTACAATTTTTTCAAAGACAGTGCGGGCACCTACTTACTTTAAATGTACCCAGGATGTATTATAGATGAAGCGGCAAAGAAACTACCAGAGTAGAAAAGAGCTATTTTTATGTGAATGTGTTCTAGTAGGTACTATAAATATGTAGTTCGTGCAGGTAGGTATCCCCATAAGCAGAAGAAAGTATCCTAAAATCCGAATCATGTGAGTGCGAAGCTTACATCGTCATGAAAGGCAAGATGCCATAAAATTGTATTATATCATCGACATTCCTACCTTCACTTCGATTTAACCTTAGCAGCAGAAGAGCACCACCAGCTCTACTTTTGCTATCTTAGAGAAACACGACTCATTCTTTATACTAAAAGCGCAATATAATAATAATGCAATATCGTGCACATGTCAGAGACTGCATGCCAGCACAACATTCTATAATATGTAATGAAAGTAAAGCTGTCACAGAGTAAACCGCTCGATAAGCAGGTCCCTGGTGGTACTTTAATTTCTCCATTGTTGATTCAACTCACTAATTAACCTAACCATGTAACCCCAGCCGCATGCAAACACAAACGTACATCAAATGTAAATACACATGGCTCCTTGCACACTGATGAGGACTAGAATAGAATACAGACAACGATGATACTAATAGAGAATTGCGGAAGACTTGCATAAATTGCGGTGTGTGTCCCAATGAATTTAATATTTCGTTGCGACTCGGTTTTCCATATAACGCCTGCAAGGAAAAGCCAGCCAGTCAGTCAATGAGTGAATGTAAGTAGGAAGTCTTGCAGGCATGCACTCACACGACACTGATATTCTGTTACGTGTGCTTCGGTTTTCCATATAACGCCTGCAAGGAAAAGCCAGCCAGTCAGTCAATGAGTGAATGTAAGTAGGAAGTCTTGCAGGCATGCACTCACACGACACTGATATTCTGTTATGTGTGCTGTGGACGCACGAGCTGAGAAACTCTAAAGAGTTGTCTATTTCTTGACAGAAGCGTTTGTGGTAAAGGGTAGTCGTAGCAGTCGTAGCAGCGTGTGGATGCGAACCATGCGAACAATATCTTATATATGATAGTATTAGTACTGTGTGTAGGCTCTATGTTTATGTTTATACACTACCAGTATAGAATGTTGCGACGTTAAACGGGTTGAATATATAGCAAGAAGAGTCCCGTGCAATTGTGATGTGTGGGAGAGGAAAGAAAGGAGCTCGTGCTCGCAATGCAACGGTTGACGACTAAAATGTCCTATTATAACATTACGTTACAATTTCAGTTTCCGTGAACTGGGAGTCCCGCACACACATCCAATGTAGTAGCAGCAGTAGGATTTGTAGCATTTACTCAAAGTCCAAGACTATGTTGTACTATGGTGAAAAGTGGCTTGAGAGAGAAAGAGAGCAGAAGGGAATTCAGTAGTTCTCAGCTGTACACACTTTCGCGTCTGCCTTCTCCTGTCGAGTCGACTTTTATTCCAATGCTATAGTTTAGCTGCGTGCTTTGGCCTGTCGACGTGCCTCTCTTTTCAGTTCTTCTGGAGAATTTCTACTCTGAACTTCAAATTCAACGACTTGTTTCTACTTCGTTTGCTTTGCTACTGCTGCTGCTACTGCTGTTGTTTCAAATAGAGCTTTGTCCGTCTTCTTTCTCTGTATATATCGACAACAGACTTTGAAAAGGACTCTATCACTTTTCACCAGTTCACCCGACGTATAAATTCCAGTCTTTTACACGAAAAGTGATCAAATTCTACGGCTACACTTAATTTACATTACTTCTATTCTCTCAGCAATTGTCTCTCGACAGAGTTTCACTTTCAGTCAGTTTTGCGTTCAAAAGTCTCCCCTCTCTCGCTTTCATCCTCATCTTGCTTAATCATTAGAAGACTGTGTTGTAATAGGAAGGAAGGAAGTCAAAACGGGAATCTGTGAGCAGAGTCTTATATTCTTCGTTTGTACTTCAAAGCATCTCCTCGACGACTGAGCAATGGGATTTTGAACTTAATTATTCATGCCAACAGTACACAGATTATTAAAAGAGATTTCTCTTGTGCCATCCCAACTTCCATAATATATTAGAAAGGATTTGTTAACTGATTTTGTGTTGACAGTGTGATTTCTATTCGTTACGACGACAGATCTACTACTATCATATTATTATTATTGACTGATAAACCATTGTGACTTACCCGAGCTTTGTCGTGCATACTTGAATGCTTATGACTTGACTTGAGTAAAAGTTTTTTTTTAGGTAGGTACTAATTTCAGTGTACTACTACTATGATATTACGTAAGTTTATATACAAATAGTAGTGATTGTACTAAATGCATAGTAATAACGAATCCTCGATGATAGTGATAAATGTACACATATGTAAATGTAAGTTGTTTGTGCTAAAATTACGGACACACAACAACATTCGAGGTATATTTATTATTTAATAACTTTTAGGTACAATGTGTACATTTTTAACGTATGTTTTTAGCACGTGTAGGTACAAAGCATAACCATGTCGCTCGCGTGCTCTCTCACTCAGCCAGTTCTTTTTCTGCAGTCGACTGATGTTGTCTTCTTTGTGAATTCCTGTATAATATTGTAGTATTGTATGGACCTATTGAACAGTCAAGCAGTAAGTTGTCGTTGGTTTGTTTCGTTTCTACTAGTTGATTGTAAGTTATATTGCAATTGTAGGCTTTTCTTTCATGCACGGAGAAACTTTTGGGCAGACTCGTAAAGCAGTGTGGTGATTTGCTGATAATTGTAAGACTCTAGCTAACATTCTACTACAGCCTTTATGCTTATGAGGGGCACATCTCTTCATTGTGAGACTTTCGTGTAGTGTGTAAAAAGAGACAGATTCACTCTTTACACAATGACATGAGAAATTGAACGAGCTAAAATGTCTTGCATTTACATTTCTTCGTGTTGCATCACAATTCTATTCAGAATTGAGAGAAGAAGACACATTGAAACTTTTTTGAGCTCTTTTGTTGCATGGAAGTAAAAATGAAAATGGTTTTTGCCGTTGTGTTGTCTCTGTTTGTTGTGACATGTCCACATCATGTTTTGCATTGTGGAAGTTGTATGTGTCAATTCGAATGTAGCGTTTGTTTGGCTACACTAAAATAAACGATCATTTGAATTGTTTTCCTTTTTACGACAGATTTCTAAAAGAGCATGCTTTTTCTATTCATTTTCTTCTATGAAGCTGTAAGCTACGACCTACAAACACGTTTCACACTTTTGCCAGCATGGAAATGATGGGTTTACCGCGTGCGCTCACTATACATTATTGCACAAGGCTTCTTAAAAGTGCATAAGCCAGATCAAAGATCCATTTAAGATGTTTTCTTAATGGAAAGTCGAGTCCCTCAGTTATTTACAAGTAAAGATAAAAACAAAGTATTTAATATATTAAATGTGTACTTTAAGTACGGGAGTAGTAGATGAGAACGTATTTATAAAAGACGTGTCACTCACAAATTAGAGTATAACAATCAGATATACTGTACCTCATTGCCTCGAGAAGTATAAATTCAACTTATTTAACAAATTACCGACGTAGAAGCAATCTCCATTATACCTTTAACAACCAGACCACTATTCTTGAAATTGAAAAGGGCATCCTGTTTTATTATCGGTCGAACTATTATTCTACTCCTGAGCCCAAATTTAGCCGTGCATACCGATTCTGTAGGGCTGTATGGTGGAAT
>JABASC010004119.1:0-12503 GCA_019776185.1 Plutomurus gul | reverse complement strand
ATTAGATCTAGATGGCATCGACGATTACTACGAAACAATCTCATTTACATCTACTTATCACATTTGTAACACAAAACGACTTTGCAATCAAGTCCAACGACGCCATTTTACAACATCGTTTAATATTTATCTAAAAGAATGTATATAATGGCCAAATAAATATACAAAATTATCCATTTATAACTAACATACTGAAAAGTCCCAAAATTGAAATCACAGATTTTTGACACTAAAATCACGCCAAAAAAATATGCGGGATAAATGAATCCGTCTTTGGACAATTTAAGTACCACACGAAACCTCTGCTGCTGAAACCATTAAGCTTTCCCACGTGGTAATAAATCCTGGTATGACACTATTAAGTCCTCTGAACCACACGATATGTATTGATTGCTATTGACATTGACAATTGTACATATATTGATTGATTGATTGGTGTACAAACGTGTCTACTTCTAACACCATAACACTTATTACATTACAATTTTAGAAAACGGGATCAATCTTTTCATTACTTGTACAAAACAAAGACGAAAAGAAGGAATTTTTCTTTTTTAATTCGGCACATGCGTATATGAACGAGCTGAACATGGTTTTAATGGTATATTTATTTTTTGTACATCATTTGAACCTATTTGACTTATCTCTACGGAGTCTTGTCAATTTTTCATGTAAAAAGGACAAATTCTTTGTGGATTATGCAATTTGTATAAATTAAATCTGCACACAAGCATATCTCATTGCAATATTATGATAGTAGTACACAGTATATACTTTGCTTTGCCCTACGCACCGAAATATTAGGAATCAGAGAGCAGAGGGCTCTGAGAGAGGACGGTGAGTGAAAGAGAGAGGACAGGACAGACATCCATTGTTTGCAACAGGAGCTTTGTTGTTGGTTTTCTCCGAAAAGTCTAGAAGAAGCTGAGCACAGCCAACAACAAGCGTCGAGAGAATGGCACCAGGTTTTCCATTGCGAGAGCATTGCTCGTCCTGGCGTGATCCAATCTGTGTGTATACGTTGGTTTCTTGTTTGCTTGTTCGGGTTGACCGTTGGGTGTTGTGGTGTGATGGTGGTGCTGTTACAAGGTGATGTGATCATCTTCTTCTTCCAACAGCCACCACCACCCGTCATACACAAACACATACCCCTAAGAGAAGTACATAAAGAGAGTGAGAGACAGAAGTACTAGGTATGTATTAGTCAGTGTTAGCTTTCTCCATTGGCGAAATGCAATTTAAACAATTTCTACACGTTTTATTTTTGAAACTGGCGAAATGGAAATATTCAACATAGGATTTATAACATAGATACTACGATTTTGACAATTTTTATTGTATTTTTTCATTATTTCACCATGCAATATTACCAATTCACCATTTTGGTAGATCCAACACTGATATGACTGTGTCTACTTATTTTTTAAACTGTATCTAGTCTTGTGTTGTCTTTTTGGTGTCTGGTCTCATTGGGATTGGGGCTGCGAGCAAGTCATAACATTACTTAAACAGAGAAAGAAAGGGAGTAACATTCGACGAGATCTTTTTGCAGTGAGCATTTTTCTTCTTCTTCCTATATCTGGCGTATAGAGAAAGAAAGCTTTATATATTGAAGCTGAGAGAAAGAGTGAGATATGTAGATGTTGAAAATGTTTGGTGTCTGTGTTGTCTGGCTGGGCTGGTTGCTGGTGCTATGTGCTAAAGTTATTTCTGCGTGCCCTCCTATCTCTCTATTCCACTAATAATATGTATTATGTGTGCATATGGTTGTGTGTCTCTGATTTGTAAGTAGGCATGGGAATTATTGGCAGCCATCCATAACCTGGTCCTGCTGCTGGCTGTTTGGCTCCTCTGTGGCTTCACTTGTCTCCATTCCCTTTCCTTTTGGCTCTGAGCTCCGACCATCTCCACAACACACACATATAGTCATGTAGAATACCCGCGCGTCCTTCGTCGTCTTCGTCGTTAAAAGTGTCCTATGTTTTTTGCATGGAAAATTTCTCTACTGCTGCTTGCCCGTGTATTCATCTCTCTCTCTATGTGTGTATGTATTATTATATGTATTTAGTATGTAATAGAGTCTTGTCTGCTGCACTGCATTGCTAGTCCGCCTCACCAAATGCTAACACAGAGCTAAATAGTTCATATAGAAATTTTTATCTGCTAGTTTTGTACTTGACTGACTGACTATTGTACTTTGACGGTGGTGGTGGTGACTGACTCTTGCACACTGGATTCAAATCTCTACTACTGTGTATACTGTAGATACATGTACATGCACAGTTATTCGGTGAGAGTGAGTGATTTGGCTTGAGACCGTGTTAAATAGTGTGAGCTTTTCTTTTTTAAGTTCTTTATGCAAACACACAATGGAAATCGACATTAATTTGTGGAGACAAGTGTGACATGACTGCTGCTGCTTTTGGGGGTCACGGAGGCTCACAGACGCTTCGGGGTCACCACAGTACGTCCAGCCTATTTCTGTATCGCCATGGCTGTCCGTGTATTAAATTGAGCAGATTTATTTTCAAAACCACACTTTCCTTACTTAATTCTTTGAGTTTTGTTAGAATATTATGTAATCTGCGCGGGTACAGGGTTAAGGAAACTTAATAAACAGGTTCAAAGGCAGAAAATGTGTGGGGAAACGTGTTTAAAATGAGAATTTTGTAAATTGGAATAGACAAAGATGAGATTTTGGCGGGAATTTTAATTCTGAATGAGGAAACTCGCCTACGCAGACATTCTATGGTCTCATTACATGAGATTAAAGTGTGGAAATATTCTATAGGATTAGAATTGAGGTAAAGCTAAAAGGCAGCGTATCCGTGCACCTAAATACTTTTGTATTTAGTGATTGCAATTATCTTTTGGTGGTGCAAAGGGGAATACTAGTTGTTATGTTCGGTTGCGCTCGACTCGTCGTCATTCGGTGATTCGGTGGTTTTGTTGTTTTGTTGGCTGCTGGTGGTGTGTGGTTGTTCCTTGGTAAGTATTAGATTCCGTTGGTTCGGTTGATTCGAACACACGGTCGTCGCTTCTGCTTCATTGTTCACTTGAGCCAAATGCAAGGCCAAGTGGATTCGCCGTGGCCGTCGCCGGTGTGCTGCCGCTCACCCCTCGCCCATTCAGTCACTTTAGTTTCTGTGAGCAGGAACAATTATCATCGTCATCACTGAACATTCAACAGTTAGTAATAGTTATTCCCCCCCTTATTGTATTTTCCGTGTGTAATCAGCAAGAGAGTGAGCAGTGCAATTGTGTGCAAATCAGCATTTATTATTGTGAAAGTGATCTCTGTTTGCAAAAATGACCCACGAACTGACTCTGCGCTATTTTGACATGACGTGTCAGGTCAGTGTCACCAAAATGTACAGATTGTGTTTCTAGTGTGCATCTTGTTGTTAGAAAGTGAGAAAATCTGGGAAAACTCTTCATAAAAAGGAGATTCTCAAGTTTCTGTATTAGCATTCATTTTTGCACACGTGGCTAATGGTGTGACGTGTACGTCCGCACTTGGACAGCACTTTTACATTTTTACCTGTGAAATATTTCATATTATTATTTAGTGTGTTCTGATTGAAGAATTTCTTCAGTCATTTGTGTGTTGTCTACAAGTTTTCGTTGAAGTTAGTTTTTTCCTGGTTTTTAGGGGAGAGAGTCAAGTCTTGTAGAGAAGATTTTACAAATGTCACGTCGAGTCAAGAGTCAATGCATTCGCACAGATTTATTGGTGACCATCATCGTACACAGGGTGCTCATTAAATTTATAATCTCACTTCTTCTGAAAATATCCGATGGGAGAAGTGCATTGCCAGTAAGCTGTACAAAATCCAGCGAGCTAAAAATAAATCGCTATTTTTTGGAGTTATTGTACTCAAGCAGCAAGAATGAAGTGGGCTGTGACTACTTTATTTTTGTTCTCATGGAAAGGCCTCTAAAAAGTAAATTTCTGTGGTAGTGGATTTATTTTTCATACTGGACCAAGAATTATCGAAAGTGCACAAAAATAGTGGAGATAAGTGATTGGATCGTTAATTCCAAATATTTTCGAATGCACACTACACACAGTCACATATTGGCCACACCCACCAGTGGCCACTCCCAAACATGCATTAAAATTTACGATGCAAGAAATACTCTTAAATTAATTTCCATGAAATCAGAAGTCACCCCCTTAATAACACATTTTATTGTTTGAGCACAATAAATCCGAAAAAAAAGTGTGTACGAATATTTACGGTACACCCTGTGCTAACGATACATGGAGACTAATAAACAGAACATGTTGATCAATTTTCTTGTATCTTCATTACATCAATTTTTTAAAACAGTAAAACACATTTTCTACCATGCTCTTTAGTAGATCATAGGAAATGTGCCGAAAGCCTGTGATTTGTACTTGAAGCTTTCAGGCTTAATTTGTGTGTTCATGTTCTTTCGCCAAAATGATTTACGGGGATTTTTTACGCCGTATGACAAGTCTAATACATAAACACAGTGAATGATTTAAGTGGTTCACACAACACGTCATTTTTAACTCATTCTGATCTTGAAAAATAGATAATTGTTGCAACAAATAACGAGAAATATTTCATTTAAAGTTAACCACCTTAAGAAAAATTCTCTTTTTATTTGCCACAGTGTGCCTACTACTTTTTCGTTTCTTCTTAAATTGCAAACAGACAAACGACTGCCTCGAAGACTTGAGTGAGGGTCGAATTTCTTAATGTAATAAGTCAGAGAGAGTCTAATAAATTACGACAGAAGAGATTCATTTACTTATTGTTAGCATTCGGGGGATGAGTTCACTTGCTTGTTAACCGTACGATTGTTTTCTGAACGTTCTCCACCGAATAGATGACAATTGGCTAATGAAACATGTAGGTCAATGTCAATGTGCAGATGGTCGTGGCAATTTCTTATTCCCTCGAGGCAGACTTTCTATGATTTTGCTCCCGGCTCCTTTTTGCAAATTTTACTTGTGCAAATTCTTGAGAGCGTGTGCTATTTCATGCTCCGCGTTCGCACTCTTTTTCTCTACGGGATTTAAAAAGTGTTTGTCGGCGCGCCGTGTGTGTAGCGTGTGGTGGCTCTCTCTGCTTTTAAACCGCAAACATTTCTGCTGATCCCAACACACAAACCAGTGTTGCGAATTTACCAGCTTTATGTTTTTACTATACACCCGGCAAAAACTTTTTTCCACACCACCGGTAAAAACGTTTTTTACCACACCACCGGTAAAAACGTTTTTTATCACACCACCGGTAAAAACGTTTTTACTGTATCACTGGTAAAAACGATTTTTACCATTGTTACTTAACAGCGTTGTAAAAACTATCGTTAGTATAAGCGCCATCTATGGGAAATATTGCGTATACAGTTTTTACCATTAAACGGCTGTGATTTTACCGCTAACCACTGAAAGTGGTAAATGCCGACTGTTTTTACCATGTGGAAAATACGACAGCGCAACCCTGACACAAACTGGCTCTCAACGACTATTCAATGTCTCTCGGCTGTATATTTTTGGAGCTCAGTGATCTGATCTGATCGTTTGTGAATGTGAGCAGCCGTTGTGTTTTGTGAAGGAGAGCGACTGTCGTCTTATTCTGCTGCATATAGCAAGTTCACATTATTATCAGTCGTCTATACGGGCACATAAGTAGAAAGCAGAGCACCAGCCGTGACAGTCCCCTTTTTACACAATTTCTCTCTAGATTTTTCTCTTTCTGCGAAACCTATTTTTCTGCTGTGCAAAACAATGTGTTAGACAGTGAAGAGAGCTGCTCCCATTTCATGCGTTGTTGTTTGTCTGCTGGCGTACTGGAGTCACAGATCAGAATGCACTTTTCCTCAATTGCAACTGCCGGCCATTTTACAGAGCATTTTATTTCACTGTAAAGTTAACAAATTGCTAAAAAATTTGCAATGGGGCAAATAGCAATATTCCCATCGCAATTTTTAGTCACACGCTATGTACATGCATAATTTAGTAGATTTTTTCTGTGACATGCTGACTTTGAATTTTCAATGTAGCCTACTCTTCTTCTTAAATTTAGGATTCTACCAGAATATATTGTTTGGATGACAGGCACGCAGCATTGGTGTCGTGTGACGACGGTGGTGGTGGATCGTTCGGATTGATTTACTGTGAGGGAAAGGAAGCTTTTGTTGTATGCACACAGAGCACTTGATTATCTGAATGGGACAGAACAGGACAGGACAATTTACATAACAAGCGATAATTGAGGTTCGCGATAAGATTGAAATGTAAGCCACAGTGTTGGAAAAGTCACCAACAGTAAATTGGTTTTGCTGGCTCTGAGATGTCATCCGAGTATCATGCGTCAAGTCATCTTTCCTAATTAAGTTCTAAAGACGAAAATAAAATAGCGCGGAAAGATAATAGCAAAGATTTCGCAGTTCCTACATTAAAAAGACGGACATGATTGTTTTGTCACGGTGTCTTGCACGATAATGTGTCCAACTATTTCTCTATTTGACACGTAGACAGTCGTTGCTTACCTTCTTCATAGGTTTTGAACAAGTTTACGGGAATATAGATGACACAGTACATGAGGCAGTCCTAATTATTTAAGTATATGTAACAAAACAGAAAACAGTAAAAACTCTCACTCACTCACTCGGCGCATTCATTTGAATATATAGACTATATCCTGCGATACTATAGAGTAGCTTAACAAAAAAACTGCTACCAAGAGAGAGACTGACTCCATTATAAAGTAATACATAGATTTAATACATTAAGGACATTTCCACTGACATTTTTCTCTCAAAGTCAAAATGGGTCACTGCACGTTGTAATAGTCGAGCACACATTAGAACATAGATAGATTAGTGTGGAGAGCTACTACTGGCTTTACTATCTTTCACAATTCCCTCAGCTAATGAACCAAGTTGGCTCCGTGTATTTGGCAGTCACCAGTGAATTGACTTGTCCCATTCGACTGACTAGTAGACTGGACTGACTTGACTCTCTCTCTCTCTCTCTCTCAACGTGCACCTACTATAATACATGTGTGTAATATAGTCTTTAGTCGAGTGTGTGACAACTTGCAGGTGCGCCCGCCGCCGCCACCGCCACCACCAAAACACAACGTGTCTCCCTTATTCCTAGAAAGTATTTCCTACATTTTTATCGCAACACACATGTGCTATTCGAAAAATGTGGGCCAATGTGTTCACTGGTGGTGAATAGTAATATTTCGACATAAGTGCACCATTTCCCCGCATACCCCGCCCCCAAAACCCAAAATTCATCATCTCCACGAATAAGTGTCGTTTTTTTGTGCTAATTAGACAAGTGAAGTGGTGAGTGGTGTATAAAAGTGGACTGTGACTGTATTAAGTTGGAAATTTCTCAGAAGAAGAAGAAGAGATTCTGAGGAGGAGGCGGAGGAGGGTGGAGTCGAGACGTCGATCCTTTTTCTAGCGGGGACGGGCGGTCAGTCCACGGTGACCGTTGTCGTTCATGCATTAAATACACAGGAAATCACCACCACCACCGAGAAGCCTTGACGAGATGGAGGGCTCGGCACCTGCTGCTGCTGGTAAGAAGAAGAATTTTTTTTTGCACACTTTCTTCTATTCAAATTCAGATTTGGCACCATGTTCAAGGGAATCCAACATGCGCCCCACACAAAACCATTGTATTTCTGTATTTAAGTATATCACTAGGGATTGGGATTTTCTGAGCATGAAGCAGCAATACTTTACTTTGGTTGTATTGTGCATGGCATTGTCTACTGTTGGCTTGGCTTGGCTTGTCTCTACGATATATCTGTGGTGGTGGTGTCTGTGTGCAAAGATTTCGCAAATACATGTTGTTTTGTGGTTTGGTGGATGGAAGAATACATCAGAGTGAGAGAGAGAGAACGCAGTGTCACCTAAAGACACTTCAGAAGCTGCACCACGAACAAGATTCGGTTTTTTGTTTTCCGTTTGTGTGCGAGAATTTAATAGACATGATGAAATGAAATGAAAAGAGCTCGCTCTCCCATCTCCCAAAATAGAATCTGTGTAAACCGGACTACTGCTTTTCCTATATGCTACTAGCATAGAATTTCCTATGCTCATTCCTTTCACATGTTATGTACACTAAGTACATTGTAGTCTGCTGCCATTCATTCCTCGTCTCTATCTCTCTCTTCCAGTTTCTGTGCTATTACCTATTCGCATTTGGAGGTAGGAAATGTACACACGGAGGATACAGACTTTCTATCTATAATGGAACGATACAATGAGCATCGTGGCCAATGAACGAATGCTCGCACGAATACTGATATACTCTTGGAATGCAATATCGTCACCCTAATACACAAACTTGACAACTGCATGCAACTTTTTTTTAAAGTAATGTCAATTTATTTATATTATTTGCAATTTAATATATCTTCTCCATAAAGGACTGTTCATAAATTACGTCCATTACATACCCAGCTTGAAATTCTCTACGAAATCATAGTTTTATGGAGATCTTGTCCACCGCGAAACTCTGCATGCACAATGAAAAGGAGATGGCATACGAAATGAAAAATCATGTTTTGAAGTGAAAATATTAAATTTGTGGCTGGATTCCATTTATTCTTTGAATTCCTTTTTTTTCAATTTTGTACACTATCTCCAATTATGCAAATATAATATGGACACCCATTTCTGATCTATCCTTGCGTGTAATTCTTTCGATAAAAAACGCAATTGGCGACGATATAACATTATTGTGGTTACCTATTTGCTGATACTTTCTTCGCGCTTTATGTTGGCTTCTTAGTCATTTAGATAGCCAATTGACACAGTTCGTAGACGATAAAAGTGCATATAGAAGTCAAGTACTGAAGTAATGAGACTGTTCACTTCTTTATTCATTTCCTCCTCATATTAGACTCTGTCTCGACTTTCTCGTATGTTGCACACAGTGGGTAGAAGATAACATGGACGAACACAGGAACACCTAGAGAGAGAGATTTAGAGAGGGAAAATCTGTCTTCACGGTGAATTAATTTTAGATAGCACCATAAGCTACGCGCGGAGACAGACGAGCCGGACCCAATCAAATGAACAACGAGAGAGTTGCTATTAAGACATTCTCTCTCTACATATAATATAATGAGACAGTGTGCATATAGCTGTAGAGATTGTTTTAGGAAAAAAAGTTATGTATACTCGTACTTTGACTGCAATAAATGTTAATTGAATGTGAATGGTAACCTTGATGACAATTTCTTGTGCGAGAGCACAGAGAGAAATATTTACGAAGGTACATACTTGACTCACACAATGAAGGAGCCAACAGTGTGGAGCAGCTCTTTATTTTTGCTCATCAGACAGAGCAGCAGAGGAGAGCAGGCTGTTAAACGGAACAAATAATTGCTATACATAAAATCAAATGGAATGGAATAGCGATGAAATGTACAAATAGGCGAGACACCACAAAAATATATTATGCCACTCACCCAATTGAAAGGTGAACGAAAACAGAACATTAAACCTGAAGGATGGCTTTCTCGTGTCCCTATACTCTGTCTGCCTCTGTGTTAACCAACGTAATTTCCCCATTACCTACTGAAATAGGCTAGACCAGGGTTTCAGCTACCCGTATCAACATTTAACTTCAAATGAAAAATCGTCAAACCCAAATTGAAAAATTCTAAAATACAATTTGGAAATATTCTTAAGAATAGATAGGGAAATTGAAAAACCTTATCTGTGAATCTACTTATTCAATCGTGAGAAATGAATTGGACAGCAGCATCATTCACAGAGAGCATACGTGCACTCTCTCTCTAGCACAATAATAGTGAGGCTGAGAATGAAGGATCCAGTTGGAGAAAGTGGAAATATGTGTTACTGTGTGTGTCTCCAATTAACCGTGTTGAAATGCAAAATAGCTTCCAATCAACTTTAATTAATTGCAATTTTAAGGCTGACACGAGCTCTTCAACATCAACCGAAGGAGACGAGAGACTCCACTCACATTCCTCACTTCAGTGCTCCGCTTTGCTCCATTATGCATACCTTGTATACCCGAACAGCATAGAACACTTGCACCGAAATGCTCTCAGCTTACCCTCTAGAGCGCCCAATGAGTCATACGATACGTATATCTATAATACACAGTGAACATACAGCTTAACAATTTACAGACACTCTCTTCCGCACAGACAGACGAAGGCCACGGAATTTTGATTTTACCCACATTGCCATTTGTTTACACTTTTAACTCATTTTACTGAAAAATACATGGAATCATTCCTTTGTCCGCACTGTACAGGGTGTTCCTTCATTAATGGGGAACTTTCTTGAAATTGAAAAAATCAAATTGCATTTAAATATATGAATATGAAAATCGGTGCAAATTTTTTGTGCATTTTCAATGGAAACCAAGAAATCGTTGTGATTTTTTATTCCCAATGCAGTGATTCTCAATGCTAATTAAGTGGAAATTTATTTTAAAGTTTTACCATCACAAAATTTCCCCATCTCACTGCTAGTGGGACCATTTCCGCTTATAATTTGACATATCCCATTTTTGCATTGGTCGAAAAACCCCTGTGTTTAGTATTTAATTTTATTCGTCAAAAGAGTAAAAACCATTCTCGAGTAGTTCAACTTCAAAAAAAAAGTCTTTTACATTAATTGTGACACCCTGTCCTGCTGTGCGCATACAAACGAAACTCAATTTCGTACTCATCATCCCTATTCTAAATTCCTTTGTTGCGTTGTTTTGTTATTTGAATTTTTTCAGACGAAATTGTCATAAAAAAAAAGTCTTTTACATTAATTGTGACACCCTGTCCTGCTGTGCGCATACAAACGAAACTCAATTTCGTACTCATCATCCCTATTCTAAATTCCTTTGCTGCGTTGTTTTGTTATTTGAATTTTTTCAGACGAAATTGTCATTTAAACGAAAAAGCGTCTCCTACACGAGCATAGCTGACATGCTTTAACAATTATTTTTTAACCCAAGCAAACACAGCAGTTGTCTAGCTTTTCCTCTAATTCACTAATCATGTGCACATGGTTTTCTATATCTACTAGTTAGTGGAACGGGATCACTTATTGCTAGCGCACCAGTTCTACACAGTAATTGCGTTCATGTAGCAGATACATACATACATAGGGTGGTAGGGCGACCTTAGTTCTGTTATTTAAGCGTACACGTGTAATTACATAGTCTTGAGTTTTTTTTTGTGTGGAGAATGACGTGACAGTCAATGTCAATTCTATTTGTTTCCTTTACTAAATGATTGCGAACTCAAAGAATGAATGTACTTGTAACAGATTTCTGCTTGAAATCGAAGCCATAATTTAAATTAAGAATATATAAAAATTTAAATTTTTATTAGATTAAATTCTAATGACGAAAAATTGTGGGTTTTAAAAATTTGACACCAATTACTGGTGATTCTCGGATATCGTGACTCTGAATGGTTAAATATTAGGCGGCGGCTTCGGACAAAACGGATGTTAATTAGTGTGTCACTTGGTATTTGGACATGACACTAATTTCAAGTTACTGGATGTGCTTATTACTACTAATTGCTAATTATCATTGACGTTATGGCTTTCTGAACCTTAATTGCATTTCCATGACAGTAGGCAGCAAGCAAATGCGGTTACAAATCAGAGATGTTTTAATAGCCTTGTAAAATATTTGTTTGGAGACTCGTTTGACTTTGAGTCAAGGCTGATGTAATAAGCACGCTTATTAGTGAATCTTTTTCAATTATCAAATATAATTATATTATGCACTTGTATATTTCTGTTCCGACATCAAGCAGAGGCTAAATAGATGCGTTCTGTATATTATACATGTGATATGGTCACCGCAATGAGGGTTTACAATACAGATCTAAAATTCTCGAAATCAGTAGGGTTATTTAAAGCAGTGCTTCTTCAAAGTAATCATTCCAGCCAATTTTAACCAGCCAGTAGGCAAAATGGACATTTTCTACATTTAAAATGCAATTTGTGAGACAAATACGCATTTTCACAAACTTTCACGTATTCCGTTGAAATCAGCGTAAAAAACTGAGTCGATTGACATATCACACATCTTCATTGGCGAGGGGGCCCTATTGTAGTATTATTCCATTTTGTCCAATCCAATGGATATCATACTGGAAACTGATTCCTAGGATTTGTTAAAGCCACAGAATTTCGGCTGAAGAGTATATCAGATTTCAAGTTAGGGAATAGGAGCGACTGGACAACTAGCCCATTGCTGAAACCGCATCTCTCTCGGGCAATTGCACTAGAAATTTCTACAACAGGAGTGGAAGAATAACAGGCAAAGAATGGCAGGGTAAATGAAAAGTAGATTGACTCGACTTAATTGTAGTCCACAGTCAGTGTCGTATCCGGGGGAAGGCCCCGGCCCCTCCTCAGATCAACAAATTATTAAAGAATGGATAGGGAAGTAGGCGGAGCTAGGTTAACGTAGAAAGGAATTAATTTTTTCTAGATACGCCACTGCC
>JABASC010004118.1:0-12505 GCA_019776185.1 Plutomurus gul | reverse complement strand
TGTAGTGTCCTGCTCTGAGGATAAAATGTGATCGCGGAGCTCGTTTGTAAGAAGACAGAGTGGGTTAGAATAGGAGATATCTTTTACTGTATAGTAGATTAGGTGGTTCACTGTAGTTTTAAGTGTGCTCATCCCCTCCACTCATCCACTAGATACTACCATTGCACAGAATGAAGTAAAACATTTAAAGTCACACACAGATGGAGAGGAATGAGAATTTTATCCGAAAAACAAAAGCCGGTGACACTGATCTCATTTGTGTGGAGACCGAGAGAGAAGACAGAAGTTGAGAAAAGAAGAGTCTGCTGCCTTCGTGAATTGGATAAATGAAAAGAGACGCTTTGTGTGCACCCGAACACACAAAGAGAGAGAGAGAGAGCAACTACATAGTTGGCCATCTCCTCCGTCCCCCACACCATGCAGTCAAGTGAGAGAACTGCACTCCCTGACTTCACTTCACTTTCTCTGGCCGACACGGGATAATATGAGAAAGGAAAAAAGTCATCTTAATAAATGGAGCGTGAAAAAGTAGACGAAGGGAGAAATGCTGCGTAAGTTCATCCAGCAGTCAAGCCAACTCAGGTCAACTGCACTAGACACACCACCATCCTGCTTTCTCCACAATATACTTATACAGTACTAGACGGTGCCATTATATAATATAGAGTCTCATATGTGTATGTATCTGTGTATGTGCAGTAAGTAGTATTTGGTGAAAGTGAGCTGGTGGTAGAGAGGACAGTGAGATAGAAAGAGAGCGTTGGGTAGTCGGGTTAGGTAGCGGTGGAAGAGGACACGACAGTGCGGATAAGTGAGGGAGAGCGCGAGAGAAAAGAGAGGAAGTTGAAGAGGATATGAGATTCTAGTGACAAGGTGTTCCCTTTTGCGATTTATTTGCCGGCCACACATGCGAGGCACTACACACAGCAGTGTGCATTTCTCTTCTTTTATCCGCGTCTGCCTTCACAACTTGGACAACAACCGTCTGTTCTCTTCTCTCTCGCTTTCTCTCGCTCACTCTGCTCCACACTGTGCCACGGAGACAGAGCGAGAGAGAGAGAGAGCGCGGAGACACACAGAGCGTGCCACACCAGGCACACGAATCTCTACAGACACTCTGTTTTTCCATTTGGTGGGAGCAGAGCGACAGAGAGAAAGAGAGACAGCAACTTGTGCTTCATATTGTATCCTTTCACTTTGTGTTGGCTCTGCGAACCAGTGTCATGCCCTCCTTGTGCCTCTAATAGTCGCCTGTCCTTCCTGGCTTGTCCTCTTCTCTCTCTCTCTCTCTCTCATTCTCCATATATTTATATACATGCATCGAGTATAGAAGTACGGGAGTATTTACATAGGACATTCTGTGCAGAGGAGACCCGATGCACTTGGCTCACTTGACTCAACGTCACTTCAGCTACTGAATGCATTCAGTCGACTCGTACACTCCATTTGGATATGTATCAAACATCAGAGAATTTCCTTTCTTCTGGTCGTTGTGTGGGGTGAAAGCAGAAGAGGAAGTGTCGTCCTTCAAGCCGTCGCTCTCTCACAACTTAGACAACTCCAATCGCACCACGCTTTCTCTCTCTCTCTCTGTCTCCATACATCTGCAGATATCTACCGCTGTCTATCTCTAGTTGCTGCTCACATGCACTCTCCAGTAGCTCTGTATGCACTCTGCTAATGCCTTAATACGTATGCCTGCTGTTAACGGTACGACTAACAACTTTCTCTGCGACAATTTATGTTAAAACTAAATTTACACTTCATCGAACCATCTCCTTCCTCGGAACACAGGACAGAAAAATGTCAGGAAATTTTAGACGGCTTCATCGTTAAATTTCATTTTTTGCTTTTATTTATAAAGATTGTGCAGTAAATGGTGTAGTAGTATAAATACTAATTCTTGGAATGATAATTGAATTGTTTGACTGCAGTCGACTGTCACCAACAATTCTGCGTCTCTGCATGGCTCTTATTATTGTTAGTGTTTTCTATTGCTAATGCGAGGGAGCCGGAAATATTTTACGACTTGCATTTTATAGTCGTGAGACGCTACGTACTTTAGATAGTAATTGTCGTAGGCGAGTAATGTATTATTTGGAGAAGGCGGGGGGATAGGTGAGACATGAGAAATATGCATTGCATGAGATAAAATGGGCAAAGAGGAAGCATTCGGTTTCAACGGCTATAAAATAAATTGTGTAGCTCACATGTGGAGATTGGGAAAGCATAAAATCTGGGAAACTATCATCTTACAAGACAAGTTTGAGTAATAGTTTGGGCCTGACCATACACACAGACAAACAGACACGAGGGCAGGCTAATGTCATTGGAATTCAGGACAGCCACACTTCTCGCAAACCTACAAAATCCATGCACCAACAACAAAACAACATTGCCAAATAAGCAATATTCAATGCAGCAAGCAACACACACAGGTTGCACCTAAATGTACACGAAACACTGCAAACATATTTAGCTATACTTTAGAAACACAGTGACAATTATCAATGTTAATCAATAAGAATGCAGAAAATATTTTGTTAAAATTTCCCACACTCTACAAAAACATTCATAATTAATTTTAGTAAAGAATGATCCAAGGAGTTTCATTGTCTCCTGGTGGATTTGCACTGTAAGTGCATTGGGGTATCGGGCATCTTCGCTGCATGCTCTGCTTTGTTTATCTGCACAAGTAAGTAGGTAATGTGTTAGGATTGAGACAATACAACAAAGAATGTGGAATATCCATAGCGTCATAGAGAATATTGTTGGCAGCAAAGAGAAAGCGAGATAGAAATGGAGAGACGAACAGTTACGGTTGTTGGTGGAGGAGAGTCAGTAATTTATATTCAAGAGGCATCGGAAACGTAAACATAAACGTAAGTAAAGTAAAAGGTTGGCAGACGTGGACGATGGGAAGAAATCATGTGAGTGACTGAGAGTTGTCGAGTCAACGAGCTCCGTTTCTATCTTCTTTTCTCACCCACAAAACCAGACTGAAGGGAAAGTAATGAAAACAGAGCAGGAGGAGAGGAAGAAGAGCAATCCGACCACACCGCCACCACCACATCCCCACACACACACACAAAGCAGACAGGACAACAGATCAAAAGTCGAACACGAACAGTACAAGATACACAGCCAGAGGAGCAAGAAGAAGAATTCAATCCAAATTCAAAGTAATACATGGAAAGAGATGGGAGAATAGTCAAACACTCACCACCACCACCAACCACCTTCTTTTCTATACACGAAATCCAAACCGAAAACAGAACTCTGAATTCTCCGGAAATCTTAACCCTTCCTCTCCGATCTCCTTCTCACCCGAACACTCACCGCTTCGTTATTGAATTGCATTGCAAAGACTGACTGAGAGAAACGCATGAAGAACAGGAAATCTTTCTTACATTACGATTCAGTCTTTCTATGATATGAGCTTTAGCTAAACCTCCTTTACACGCAAATACTACTAAATACTATATAGCAAATGCATTCAGATACTGCACTGCATGAATCCATGTACTCATTTCTCAGCGGTACTTATTACGCAACAAATTGACACTGTTCTTCGTCTGACCCCTAAGCCTACATTTTACATTTCAACTCCAAGTTAAATAGTTCAGTCCTCAGAGTGCTGGGAAGCATAAACAGCAATTGGCCCGCTATAAAAATGCTTTCTTTAAACTTACTTTTAAAGACACAAATAGCAGTTCAGGATTTTAAGCGGACTAATAATATCAATAAAAATTCAGTTTGGTCATTATAAGTAGATGCAGGTAGAATTTGGTGAACTCAAGTTTAGTGGAGGGAGAAGAACGGGAAGGGAGACAGTGCGTTCTTCTGGGGTATGTAATAGATTGAATGGAGACTGACTTCACATTTCGCAACCTGATGAATAAAAGTTGGAATTGGAGGTGAGTGTGAGGGATTGGGATGGAAAAGATCGCGTCTACCTGAGCACCTCTTTTATTGCTTTTCTGCTCAAGATCAACCTTACTGTTTTTCTTCCTCACTTCACTTGGAATATATTTTATAAAAGAACAATACAAGACTATTAGCTATCTATTTCACCCTTCACAAACCAAATAAGCTCGCAGTTCTCCTTCGAGTGGGTTTCCTGTTGGTGGGAGACGATACTCTCACGGCTCTGCCTTTCTCCAAAGCGGCACGAGCACAGCTTCTCGTTTGCCCTTGTAAAAAATGTACCACTCCAGTGCTCTGCACTAAAATAATGCATTATATTCTTTTAAATGTCTCCAACTATGTCACTATATGTATATAGAGCCGTGTTGCGTGTCGCTTACATTTTGGCATAGTGGAGTGGGAAGTATTTATATGGAGGAGGAGAGCGGAAGGTGATGGTTGTAAGGTGATGGGAAGACGGCTACAAAAATAGAATGCGGAAGGATGAAGAGCAACAGATAAATAGAAAAAGGACGACAAGGTGAAATTTCCATATTTTAGCAATCCATCAATCTGTAAATCGCATGGGGGAGTCTTCCCTTAGAAAAGTCATCTATTATTCAAAGCCCACTTTTCTTTTCTCCTTCAACTCTCAGTTTATCTGCTCACAGAACTTTACGAAATCCGAAAGTGGGAAATAAATAGGAAAAAGAAACAAGTCGTTTGATTTCTCACTCTCTTCTCTCTCTCCATTTCCTTGTTAAATAACTGCAGTTAATCCAAATTCTCAAGTAAAATTCATTTAAAACTAAATTTACTTCCAATAAGAATTATAATAAATAATTCTTTTATTTTATGCAATTACAGACACTTGTGTGAATTTATTAACTACATTTAAATGCCGTATTGCATGATGGAAGAATACAAGATTGCACGAACGTGCTCCATTTAAAACAAACGGTAAGCTATCACTCTTATTCCTAGGTTAAAGGTCAATCGCATGCACTTTGACTTGTCTTTAGGTCAATTGCCTAGAAAATTCCTTTAAGAAATACCATTAGTTAAAGTGACATCTCTTGGGTGTTTCAGCAAGAGCGAGCTTATAACTCGCCGAATAATTTCTAATAATTTTAGACCAATTTTGACACTGGTAGAATGTTATGCCGGTGGTGGTGGCGGTGTTATGGTGGTAATAAGTATATGTTTGCACTGAAGGAAGTGTATAGGAAGTCGAGTAGGGGACTGTGCGGACGCGGTGAGCACTGTAGAAGAACCGAACACCAAGACAAGCCACAAAGTCAGGAAATTATTGCAAATGAAGGGAATCGGTGGAGGAGCTGGAATGCGTGAAGATTCCAAAAGTGTAACTTGAACGTTAGTCAAGAAGACAGTGGAGCATGGAGCACAAGTTGACACAACAAAGTAGAAAGTTCAACTTAAACTTTCGTTTCACTTGACTTTCTCTCGGCTTCTCCTTCGTCCTATCAAAGTTCGTCTGCTTTTCTCCCACTTACCTGCCTGATTCACAAGTAGTGCACCGCCACCACCACCACCACCACCACCGTCTCCTATTTTCAACTCTAAATCTTTATTTAGTCTCAAATACGAGTTGTGTACAACTCTCAGACCAAACACGCAATGCTAATTCCTGGTGTGTACAAGAAATTAGAATTTATTAAGAGGCCGTTGATTTGTCAAAAGCGCCCGCAACAAGATTTCCCTCAAATTTCCTCCTAACAGGTGTGAATAGCTATGCGATAATATAAAGGACAAAAAACTCATTCCTGTTGTCTTATGAAAAAGTACACAAACAGTTTGTAAGTGTGCGAAATGTGTTTAACGAAAGAAAGCAAGAGAAATATGTGTACAACACGTTGTAAAGCATAGAGATAGATATAAACAGTATAGAGGGTGAGTGGGGGGATATAGAGAGTCCAGATTGTCGCGAACACGTGATTGCATGATAAAATACATTAGTAAAGTGACAAAAGGAGGCGAGTACATAAACATGGAGGACAGCAAAGATTTTCACTTGTGAAAGAAGATGTCCGGATGTTTTTCCTCGTGTTACATACCATTAGGAGAAGGGAAAGCGGTGGTTATGTGCTGCACACTTACAGCTTAACTGTGTACAGTAGCAGAGAATAATGGCCCCACTTCGTCTTTCCTCATCATATCGGCCAAAGTCATTGTGAACTTGTCTTTTTGGCCGCACTACACTCCCTTCCCAACAGACACAATATAGTCTGTTGATGTCGTCGTCGTCGTTGTGTGGTATTAAGCTTTCTTTTTCCTTTCCCTCTCTCTCTCTCTCTCTCTCACTCTCTCCTTGGCTGTGGCTGGCTAGTGTGTCGCGCTATGACATGAAGTGATGTGAGTGGTGGTGGTTGGTGTGTGCAGGGCGACTCAAGTAGCATCTCGCATCTCCGTGAAAAATTTAATATTCTAGAACTGTCGTCCCATTAAGAACAGCCAAACAAATACTTGGAATTCAAATAGCGGAAATTTACATCAACATTGCATTTTGCTTGAAAGAAGAGTTCTTTGTGCCATCTCCCATACTATATCTACTATTAGTAATACCATTACATACTACTGCCTTCATGCCACCACCGCCACCGTGCACTTGCTTTGACTCTGTATCATCTATAGCCACTAGACATTTCTCATCTCCTATTATTATAACAAGAGCATATCTTATTGTACACTCAACTCCACTTGCACATATTTGCTTTATTTTTCATAGAGCATCGCAGAGATCTGCTTTCTCCTCTACCACCACCACCGTCACTCAAGACACGACCAATATGGAGACGAGTACATATACGGAACTTGAGCAACATATCCTCACTCCAGTGCACATATAGGCCACATATTCCTTGCACCATCACGCATTCATGTATACTAATTCTACAATATCCATAGGAAAACATTTATTACCACCGGATGCATTTTAACTTTCACTCAACTTCCTTTCCAGAAATTTTTTCGCTTTTTTCCTACGATTGCCCTCTACAGCTCCGCTTTTCCCAACAACATGCGGATACTGCAAATTATCCCATTTTAGTGTTCCTTGCACTTTTCTTTTAAAAAAAATGTTGTACTGTAAAAGTAAAATTTTCTATCGAAAATGCATTGGTTGTCAAAGAGCGAGAGAGACCTGTTCTTTCCGTAATAAATGTCCTTCGTTGGCCTTGGATGAGTAAGCATTGGGGAGGGAGAGTGACCAACTATGAAGAAGGGAGGCCAGCTCACCACCACCACTTCGTTCCTATTGCAATCCCTTTAATCTGATCTGATTTGGTTGGATTTGAGTTGTCTGACCTGGAAGGGCGTAAAACCTACTTAGACTTCAACATTCCCATTTCTCTCGTAAAGACACAAATTGAGTCGTCAAAGACTTTCTCCAACGTCTTTCAAAACGACTGTTTGTTTCTGTCGTGGAAGGGCGGACTGTTCTGCATTAAAGGCAACGACGATCAAATCGGATTGTGCACATTATTTTGAGCAGGAGACAGACAGACACAGAGAGAAGTATTATTGTTGTGTAGTGGCATTGCAGCAGCACATCGAGGAGTGCTTAGTCAGTCCGTTTCTGCAACGACTTCCCGTCCCCACATACTTTTCGTTCCGGATTCCTTCATAAGAGACAATTTCTAATTTTCCGATCCGTGCTTTTATTGCATCGATATGAGAAAGTGATGGCTGACGTGAAATGCAAGACAGACACCACACGGATACAACTTTCTGCTCCTGAACCAGAAAAAGAGCAAGGGGCAATACAAGGAGGACCTACTGAAGCGATGTGAATACGATGGTCATTCGTTCAGTTGCATTTGTGCAAATGCCAATGTACATATATTCAATTGTGTCTATATAGCATTTAAAATAAATGTGAGTATAGTAAGAGGCGAAAGAGATAAGCGTTGGAGATGTTTATAAGACAGGAATAGGTAGAGAGCAGATCGCATCGAAAGGAGAATGGAGAAAAGAGACGAGCCCGTGCAATTGAGAAGGAAGTGACTACGAGATAGAGAGAAAGAGAGAGAGAGAGAGAGAGGAACAGGAAGCAACTCATGATCTTTCAGTTGCCTGTCTCCGAGTGTTTCTTCACGAGCACCGAGACACTTTCCACGTACAGACTGACTGCTGTGTGTTCTGAAAGTGGCTCGTCCACTTCAGGGGCAATGGCGAGAAGAAGAATCAACGCGTAACATCTGATCATCTAAAATCTTATATGGGTAAAAGAGAAGGGAACAGGGTTTCGTAAATCACACATTTCCAGCTAAAATCCCATCACAGTGAGATTAAATATGTGATAAAATGTGATGGGATTAATTGGTACTCCCTATCCCTTATAACATATATTTAGACCACATTAATCACAGAAGCGTCCTGTGAACAAACAGTAATTAATCCCACTGTGATAATCACACCCGAAACCCTGGAAGGATAGTAGCGTGTATCTACCAATACAAGGACAGGGATATCGTCTAGTAAACAGTTTCTAGCGTAAATCTGAGCTCAAACTTTAAACAATATAATACATAAATATAGGGAACAATATTTTTTGGGGTGGATCACGGAGAGATTGTTTGGGTCCTGTGTGACATTTGGGTTGCTTACTCACTCACAATCAGTGCAACGTACATCTTCATCAGTTTTTGCCATTTGAACAGAGCCGACGGGAGAAAACCACACAGCAGCGTAAGATTTTGTTGGCCGTTCATTTTCTATAGACAGGATAAGTATGGGAAGTATAGCGTGTGTGTGCTGCATACTGCATAATACTATGTGTATCAGAATGAAAGTGTTTCCGTGACTTTCTCTGGGTGTACGTTGCCTAAATGGTTCGTAGCTTCCCCATCATTGCTTTAACTTGAGCATTATTTCTCGAATTCCCCAAAGTGCCGTTTCCCCACGATGTTTACATTTTCAATTTCGTCCTCTTTTGCCTATTCACTTTTCAGTCACGTCGAGTTCACTTCAGTCCACTCACACACTACTACGATTACCTATACAATCTCTTCACAGTCACTCCCACAGCTTACAAAAATATATCCAATACTCAATAGCCAGGGTTCAATAATTCCCACAAATACATTACTCCTGCTTCTTTACTGAAAACAATTTAATTTTAATTTTGGACGTTCTTATGTGAAAAAATTCGAAATTATCCCAATACTTGGGTAAATTCTTGAAGAATTCTGTAGGATGTATTTTGGGATTAAAAGAAGGGGAGATATTCCCCTCTCGGAACCCTGTTCCTGTGCAGTACAAGTCTATTCAAGTCCGCTAAGCTTGAACAGCTAAACAGTACTTTCGAGTTAACTTCTTCTTCTGCCCCCTTCATGTGTAGACTGGAAATATTTCTCAAGCAAACAATCTCATATTATTTTTCTACGTATCAGGTCTGTACTCTCGTACATTTACATGTAGCTACATATGTCTCTTTGTATTACTAGGAACTTCTTTATGCCACCTTGGTCGGCTTTCCCAACGAAATTTATTGGCTCTAAAAAAGACTACAGACACATATATTACCGTCACATCTTCAGTGCAACAAAACACATTTCCTTAGCATCGACGTGGAATTCAACAATTTTCAGCCATTTAACAATTCATTCGGTAATCAGTAATTAGCTACAATCCGATTAAAATGTGTTACAATTTATCCATATAATCCAATTTTGGATTTTAAAATTTCAATATCTCTAATATATGTAATTGATGAATCATATTTTATGTTTTGAATATCAATTTCAATAGAATTTAATTAATTAAACAAAGCCCTACTTTTAGCGTTATTTATTGGATCCCTTGCATAAAATATTCAAAAAATTCCTTTCTGATGTGTACGCCTTTATATCTGTTATTATTTGTAATAGGAGGAGAGAAAGCTTTCACTCAGGTAAAATAATGTGTATAGCATAGCGACTGTATTACGATGATGTATATATTGGATCTTATTCCTAGAGCGGTCATAGCCAATTTTTCCTTTTCTGTTGATTTTAACTGAAAGTAATAGTTTTTCAATAGTAAATATGAACCCACACTAGAAATTGAGTAGTGTAAATGTACTTGTGATGTCACTAGTAACACTACAAGTATATACTTGTACTTAGTTAGTGTTAACGCCTATACATATAGGCGATGTGATGGCACTGCCATATTGCATTGCGTTTGCGAAGAACATTAGAAAGGAAGAAGTGTAAAGGGAATGACTGGAATGAATGAAAAGAGTGTTAAGTGTTTAGCTACTTAAATCTGAACATAAAAGCCGAATGGAAAGTCAAGTGATAATCCATAGGCTCAACTTTCTGTTCTCTATTTATGACTTGCATACATGCATCGAAATAATGATAGAACAGCCCTCTCGCACGCTACACGACGACTATCTCATTTCCAGCAAGCACCGTAAAAAGACAGCCACAGTGAATTAGGAAACGTTAAGTATTCCATTTCCTCGTTTCCTCCCCTTTCCAAAGTAACCAGACACGTTGTCCCGTTGTATAAATACATGTATGTACATTTGTATATAGGGACATATATCTACTGCAAATATTACAAAAAGAGCATCTGCACCATGTTTTTGGAAATGATGGTTTTCTATTCAGCTTTTCCTCACAATGCTCATTTCTATACATTACATACAATACAAGGTGAAATAAATTTAAAATTTTATATTATAATTTAAATATTATCGAATTGCAAAATTTTTTTAAATTCAAGGAGAGTTTAATTAATGAGCAAACAATTCAGTGAACGGAAACCTTTTGAAATGTGGAACGTGGCGGTGTGAGTAACGGGTATCGCTGCAAGAGCACGGACTTCAGTATTTATCAATATTTCAGATAGCTTTACGGTATGAAAATTCTATGTCAGTGTCTACATTCACTTTCACTTGACTAAAGACTCGTTCAAATCTTACAATACAACACATGTTCAGTGGTACTCTGTTTTTGAAATAGGAAGTCTGTTAAGAATAATAACCAGTCCACGTCTCCGTGGACATTTCATCCCTCTGTGCACTTTTCTCCATATCAGAGAAGTGAATAGGGAGCGTGTTAGGTAACGGGGCCGCGGCTGCTTCTGCTGCCATCCTTTCACAAAGCTTATAGCAGGGAAGTTTAGGTTGCACTTTAAAGAAGATTTATTTAGGGATTTATCCATTGTACTACATGGTAATGTCTACTATTTCCACAAAAATACCCTCTTCTCCATTCACTATTGTGAAATACGAATTTGCACAGAACAGCACAACACCTTTTGCATAAACATAAATTTCCTTCCTGCTTTCTATTTATAGAAAGGACCATGATAGAGAAAGTGAGTCGTCACAATCATCGGCATTGCTTTCCCCCTTCTTATTCCTCGTCGAGAGCCCCAAAATTGCAAAATGGCCATTGCCACGGAATGATGCCGATTTTAACGCGTAGTCACTTTTAATAAATTACAGCTTTTAAAGTCAAAATTACCTGCGCCATATGTTAATACATCTTTCTGTTAAATTACAAGTAAATATATACAAAAATACTCTTTTTTGTCCAACAGTCCAATATATAATTTTGCACATATAGTTCACCTATCTTTATTTGCATTTTTATTCTGTCTATTTAAATATTAAGATCAAGAAGACGGATTAGTGTTTTAGATAAAGGAGCAAGGACCCTCTTAGTGAGATAAAAGAATGTGTTTCTACCGGTGTGTCAAAGCATGACCGGGATTCCGATTCCATGTACAGTGTAGCAGAAGTCTTATATTTAGCAGTTTTCCTCAGTTCACAAGGATTTGAAATGGGAAAAGTGGTGTTATTTATGACACGTGTGCACGTTTCAGAAAATATATGAAAGTTGGTCTAGAAAATTTCTTGTAGTGATTTTCTCAATAAGATGACTGTGTATTTATTTAGTTGTGAGTTGTGAAAGTGTTGTTTTCTCCGGAAGGAAACTATTAGCTGACTACTCCAAGTGAAGCAAAAGAGAGACTGGGTACAACTAATACCATGTGATGCAGTGAGCCCATACAGGCCGTGCAGTTGCGGAGATAGAGTAGTTGAGAAGTGAAATAGATAACTACTGGAGAGAAAGGGTGTTAAAGATGGTTCTAATGAATGGTAAAGTTTAAGAGGTCCATAACTCCGTTATTTATTATGCCATAACCACGTCAAATATATCAATCGCTCTATTAATGCAGCTCTGCCGCTGCACGCCACACTCCTCCTCCCTTCTCAACCAACAAACTTCAACTTCCACACACTTTTACTTCCTTCGTACACGTTGCCACAAGACACAAATAAGTCCTGTCTTGGCCCTCTCTTTCTGATTCCCTTTGAAATTCTACCAGTGTTCCACACTCTACCTCAATGTACTAGTCAAAGGTATAGTCACTTTATGTATTAAGGCTACTCTTTAGTGAGCGGTGGATAAGTTGCGATTTTCTGTTCCTGCAACTTGCTTCGGCCTGTCAATTGTTGTTGTTGTTGGTGTACTGGGGAAATTCTTGCACACCAACAGTAAAGTGTGCAGAGATAATAATGTGTGGTGGATGCGGATACACAGTGAGAGAGAGAGAGATAGAGAGAGGATATCGCAAAGAG
>JABASC010004117.1:0-12506 GCA_019776185.1 Plutomurus gul | reverse complement strand
GGGGCCTTATTCTCATCACTCTAGTAACTTTGCTAGCTAGCAATTACTATGGTTACTCAGGTATTTACTGCACCATTTGCTAGCTAGCAAAGTTGCGAGAGTGATGAGAATAAGGCCCCAGGTGTCAGGTCTGTCTTATAATTTTTATGACATTATTGTAATATTATTACCATTACTTATTTCATTAGTTTTATAATCTGAATAAATAATTTGGTCATGAGAAAAATGCGAGATTTTGAAATCATATTTACACTTATTGTTAGTTCAGTAGATCAGACGTACAAATTTTGTTTATTATCGGTTTTTACAAGAGAAATATTATTGTTATTTGTGCTTTAAGGGTAGACTAGTTAAAATAAATATGAGTGGTAGAACAATATTACAGCAAGGATATGCTGTCGTAACGGTCAAAATGGGTGGAAAATTCAGGCTTACGAGTTATAATTTCAACTGGGCCGAAATCTCGAACCTAGTAAAAATAAATTACATGAAAGCAAGAAAGCAAAAATTACATAATTGTTGTATATCCGGTAGTGGCATTAATAATAATTATAAAACGCACCTCCCCTTCTTCCAGAATAAGAAGATAATCACAGAATGTTAATGCGGACAAACGATGTGCGACAATAAAGACAGTCGAGGATTGAAATTCTTCAGCTAAAAGACGATCTACCACAGCAGCGGTTTCAACATCTATATTTGATGTAGCTTCGTCCACAAATACCACCTATGATGGAATATGCAAATTTGATTAGAGTATTCTGGAAATCATCAGGGTAATGCATAGAATGAAATATGAAGGTGGTGAGCATTAAAGCACCTTTGATTGACGAAGTAAAGCTCGAGCAATTGACAATAGTTGTTTCTGGCCTTGGCTTAGACCAACTTCAGAGTCTAGAGACTGTACGACAGAGCGCAGCCCCGTCTTTTCTAAAACTTTCCACAACTCCTCATCCGTATGCATTTTCCCGGGATCCAAATTAAATCTAAATAAAAAACAATTAAATAAGCTCTGATGCATAGTTTAAAAATCAGAATATTTACTTCACCAACCTAATATTGTGCTGAAAGATAGCCGGATCTTGAGGAATAACGCACAGAGCATTTCTTAGTTTGTCTAGGGATATCGTTGAAATGTCAACATCATCAAGAAAAATTTGTCCCGATTTAAGTTCACGTAGTCGAAAGAGAGCACTTCCGATGGACGATTTTCCGGAACCGGTTCTCCCAACAATACCTTTTATAAATCAACAACATATAAATTTTATTTTTAGCAGTTTTCTTCGGAATGGCTTGAATGGATATCTTCTCTGAAGATTTTCTTTCTTGAGTCCTTGTACCTGTGTATCATTTCTTTCTTACCCAGGTACAAGGACTCATGAAAGAAAATCTTCAGAGAAGATACACATTCAAGCCATTCCGAAGACAAATGCTAAACACAATACAAATGGATTCAACATATTTTTTCAAATATAAATTTTACTTTGTTGTACAATAATTTTTTTTAAATTTTATTCTAGTAATAGTTTTAAAGGATGTGCACGAACCTATATTTTGGCCTGGTTTGACTTCAAATGAAAGATCTCGAAGAACAGGGATTGGGTTTGTTGAAGAAAAACTTAAAGTAACAGAAACAAACTTCACACCTCCCGCATACGGCCAGTGGGGATGTAAATTTGTTATTCTGCTGTTCGCTAAATTGCTTTTCTCCCCCTGTAATATTTTATTCGGCTCCTCTGGTTGGCTGTATCTTAGGAATATGTCCATTCTCTCTAATGAAACAAATCTAGCCTCCGTTTCAGATGCAAGACGAACGGTGAACTGAAAAATTCCAGATAGTTGGGCTGCGTATGACAAGGCTAAGCCAGACGCTGCAGCTGTCACACTTCCCTTGAAAATCAGGGTTAATGCTGCTGTGACTCCTGTTACGGCAACTGAAATCCCAAATACACGCAACATGAGTCATTTTAATTCTTTTACATATGGCACAATGAAAATAATTTTTGGCACCTGCTAAAACATCTAAGCGAAAAGAAAGCCATCTGATTGCAGAGTTAAATGTATAAAATACTGCATGATGATTGTCCGTTAGTTTATCAAAGCTAAAAGGATAATTTGAGTACAGGGTTATTGCATATTATCGTTTCTACACTTAAATTGTTGAGTAATATGTAGACAGATTTACGTACTGTTCCATTAGTAATCGTTCTTTACCGAAGGCTCGAATTGTTGCCAATCCAGAAACTGTTTCGGTTACTCTTGTAAAAATTGGTGTCCGTGATTCAATTTCCATGCGCTTCAAATCCCGAATGGCTACACTGTAATTAACAAACTGTCAAATTTCTGCCCACATATTTTGTAATTTAGCTATTTAATTTATTTTCTATGGAGTGTATACTTGTATATTTTTCTTATAATAAGAAAAACGACCAGTAGCATCAACAGCGGTGCAAGAAATGATGGGAAAACGAGTGATACGAGGATGAACACTGATAAAACTATGAAGCAATTTTGAAGAAAGAACTCCAATGTATTTGGTAAATTGAGGTCAACTGTAATAAAATCCAAATACATAACATGGTTAATAAGTGAAAAAATATTATATTAAATGATAAATATTTTATTTTTTACAACTAACTTTCTTCCATATCGGGTGAAAACAAATTCAACAGTTGTCCACTCCCAACGCGTTCGGATGATTTCAAACGGTTAGAAAAAAATCTCTTCAGTAACTTCTGGTGCAGACTTTGCGAGGCTTTCATCGTTGTCTGCATAATATTCAAAGACAAGTATGGCGTTAGTTCAGACCAAATGATGACCCAATAATGATTTTTTATGAACCAAATTGACCAAAAAAACATTGGGCAAAAACCAGACAAAAGGTCACACGGACTAATGATAAGGTCAAAGTCTACTATACTAACATTAGATATAATTGTACTTCCGAATCGATGTTTATCGGTCGATTTTACGATATTTCTACCCATGCACCTGGCCTAATTTATTCAAGTTTACGGGTGATATAAACTTGGAATGGTGCAAGGTGAAGTATTGTGGAAAGATTCAATAAGCGATAATTTTTTTTATGTTGACTCATATTGAATTTTGTGTTTCGAGTGTTGTGTAGAGAAATTAACTTACGAATACAAACAAGAGTGTACGAAGGAAGCTGGTCACAAAAATAACTGCTATGATTCCAGCGTAAACATTTCGCTTGAATTCGAAATCCGGAGTGTCCTTATTGATAACCTGGACCAAGCTTATTCTTGGTGTAAATGCATCAGTCGAATTCATACTCGAGTCAAACTGGTCGAAACTCTGTATTTCATTAGTTTCATTTAAAGAGGATATTTCAGAACGAATTATAGGTGGAAGTCCAGGAGACTTGAACCAATTCTTAAGCCACCATGAGCTGAAGGCGGTCGTTCCAATACTCAACGCAAAGGCGAGCAAGATTAAAATGACAGAAACTATGCCTCCAGCACTGTCAATGTACAATTTGTAAGCACTCCATGGAATACTTCCCTGTGAACCGTTGTGCCCTTTATAATAAACAGTAAAATAAATTACTCAATGTATCGGAAAAGTTTTAAGCAACTGGTTTTGTTCAGTATATACGTTTTTCAGCTTTGGTATTTTCAGGAAATACGTCCTTAGGATCACAATCAAGAATCATGGAATCCTCTAACCTAAGATTTGAATAATAAGAATAAATTTTCCTAATAATATAGTTACTTCATTTTCCAGTAAAATGTAGGTAGAAAGTTTAATATGATTACAAAAGATCTTCGTGGCTGTCGTCCTTCAAGTGTGTACTATTAGCCAGCAGTTGGGAGTACTGAGACTGGTGAATAGCCATCAATTGATCATGTGTCCCTCGTTCGGCAATAGTTCCTTCCGCAAGTACTAAAATCTCGTCACAGTCTTTAAAAAATTGCATTTGATGTGTAACCAACAAAATCGTTTTCTTCTGAGCCCTCAATATGTTTGTAACGACTCTTTCGAAAATTGTTTTAGCAATTCTTCCATCCAAAGCTGAAAATGTATCATCCAGAAGAAATATATCTTTGCTTGGAGCATGATAAATGGCTCGAGCGAGAGAAATTCTCTGTTTTTGACCTCCTGATAAATTGCATCCATTGTCACTAGTTAGAGTAAGGTCTCCAGCTGGGAAAACCGCAAAATCATTCACCAAACAGCAAGCTTCAATCGTATTGTAGTATCTACAAAATGTATGTATTTAATGAGCAAGGAGGCAGACGAGGATTCTTGTGAAGATGGGTTAACAGTACAAATGTGAAAATACCTAACTGAATCGAATGCTTCACCAAATATCACATTTTCTCTCAATGTCCCCTGGAAAATCCATGGTTCTTGAGTAGTGTATGCAATATGTCCGTACACATTGAGAAGTCCTTTATCCACTTGGATGGAATGAGCGATTGCTTCCAGGAAAGTTGACTTTCCATTTCCAATGTGGCCACAAATTCCAATAAACTTGCCCTAAAAATTGTAAAACAATGTGTTTACTCAAATTATGGTATTTCTCATAATGAGAAGAATTGCGGTACGGGTATGAACAGCATGATTCTTTTGTCTCCTCACCTTTTCAACCGTTAAATGAATATTGTCTAATTGGAAAGAAATTGCTTCAGTTTCTCCCGCTCCTAAAAGTCTCTCTATACTGCTGCATCCTTTCTCTTTGTTTTGTCTGAACTTCCGTTTGCCAGCGTCTCCATGATCAGTTTCAGCAGGGGCGCGACGCTTCAAAGTTAAATCTTCACAAACTACGGCTGCATTCAAGGAGTCATGGTTAGATCCATGGCTACCTCTTCCTTCGTCGTATATTTCCGGTAGTGTTAAAACATTCTAGAAGAACACTTGGCGATAAATACATCGTATCACACATTGTACATTGTATTATGTAATTTGAAAAGTAATGTTTTCGTTACCGCCATTCTTTCGATGAAAATCTTTGTCGTGTAATAATGTGTGGAGAGTAGACTAAAAGAGCGAATGGTGTAACCAAATAATGAGAAGAGGAACAAAATTGTAAATCCCTATGATTAACGATGAAAATTAATTAATTGCTACAATCGTGAACCCTTCACCGGAGTGTTCGATATATGTAAAGCAGAGAATCTTCAGCATTATATTAATTTCTACAGAAGCTCCACGGATTTACATTTTACACGACACAAATGAAGGAAAGAATGCGAGGAACGAAGCAAGGAGTTCCAAACCTGAATTCTATCAATTGCAATCTGTGAATCGAAATAAACTCGAAAACCGGAGCGAACTCTGTTCAAAGAACCACGAATGCAACCGATGAACAAAGCAACAATACAAAAAGCCTGAACAATACAATGTAGGGGAAACACATTAAAGGAACAAAGGTTGAATTGTACATGTAATTAAGCCAACGCAATAATACGTAAAACTGTTAATAACCTGTGCTGGAGTGAGGTCATGACCGGAATTGATGTATAGAATAAAAGTAATAATGGCTCCTACATGGGGTAAAGTTGGTCCAATGACAATACTGAAACTTTGTAATAACTGACTTTTTTGCAGGTAAGTTTTCTCATTCAATCGAATTCCAGATATGATTTTCTCAAAATATTTCTCCCAAGAAAACATTTTTAGGAACTTTAAATAATGAGTAGCTTGCGATATGAATGTAACTCTGTCATCCTTGATTTTTATTGCTCTTCTCTTTAGTGAACCACTGCCCCTTGCAAGAAGGTACTGAGAGTATAAGTATTACAAATTAATTTTCTAAATCACGTGGATTCGCTTGAATTATAAAATTTCGTTAGATAGACAGATACAATTCTCTTCCTACCTGTAAAGGGTAAGCCAAAGGGAAAACCGCTATTCCCAACAATGAAAGCCATCCTAATTCATATACAATGAATCCAACGCACAAGACTAATACAACTGGACCTCCAATTGCTACTTGTCCAGTGACGATTGCGTCGTGAATCCGGGCGCAGTCGCTATTTATTATGTTCAGTAACTACAAACAGGTCAATTAATAATCAGGCAAAAAAAATAATTTAGTTTTCAGACGCAGGTATAAAAAATGTACCTTGATGGCTGTGTTATCATTTAAGTGTCCCAACCGAAATATTTTACGATAGACTAGACCCATTGAAGCAGCTTTCAAGCGTAACGCAGTTCTACAAAATAAACCAGAGATATTCTACATTCCATAGATCTTTGAAATTTTTATTAGTGAGATGTTGTCTACCTGTAACTCATTGCCCATGTTAAGGTAAAAAATAAGACTCGGGCAAACTCGCAAAGTATTAGTAGTGCTACCCACATAACTCCATCTTGCCAATCACTATCGGCGTTGGATGCGAATTCTAACACACGTTTCATCAAAACTGTCTGAAAATTAACACATAATTAAAGCTTAAATCAAATAAACAGAACAATAACACATTATTATAGATCGATCTCAATAGTAAATAGTTGCATATTATGTAAACATTTAAACATTACGGGTCCAATGAATCCTAGCACGATGCTGATGATAAAGACGATAGTAGTTGCAAAAACTCTTCTTCGAACAAATATCCAGGCCACGCGACCAAAACTGACGGGACGGTTGGCCCCAATATCGGCAAAAGCAAGTTCTCTGGTCCAAAGTTGCTCCAAGATATCTGTATTGTATTGGCACGATTCTTTGTCAGAAATGGTAGGAATGTGATGAGGTTCTAAACCGTTGTTTTTGTAGGCAAAAAACATGAGAGTACTCATCCAGGAGAAAGTTGCAAAGGACCAAAGATTCGACTTGTCCACCGGGTGCCCACTTGTATGCTCATTTTCCATATTTTCAGTTTCACTGTATAATTTTAAGTTACAAAAACCAGGGTTTTAGGCTAACCAATACAATATTTAGTTTGTTTCCTTATAAATAAAGACTTGAAAAGCATGTATTATAATGGTGCATAGTCTTTAAATGACAAACCTGTTGGACGAAAGCCCATTACAGCCACGTTTACCCATAAAGTAAGTTTGAGTTTATTGAATTCTTCCACTGTATATAGTGCTATGAGGGGATTCGATTGTAGGAAATGGGAATTTTTACTCGCTGTTGCTGCAGATAAAAACAGTTCATTTAACAATACAATACAGTACACAGTCTAACGATACATACATATATAATATGCAATGTCTGCAACTGTGAAATCACTGTACAGCCTAGTTCCTATAATTGTCACCACAATCCACCACCCTCATGAGTATGAGTAATGAAAATGATTCTACGCGATCATAAAGCTGCAGCCAGGTTTAAAAAGGTTCAGTGCTGGTATGTACTGGTAACACGATAAACAGTATTGTTTATTGTGTATACACAAGCAGCTTTTCATGATCACAGTATAACTGAAAAAGTAATGTGCTGTGATTTGTTTGCGTGTTGCATAAGCATTTTAACTTTCGTCCTCCAGTGTGTAAACGTTTATTTGTAATAAGTTACGACATGAGACATGATTGGTGCCAATACAATGATCCAAAAGGATTGTCTATCTTATCCGTATCTTATCATTTAATTATAGGGAGAGTGAGTGAAGATAATTATTGCTTACTTACTCAACTCAATATGCTCCAGAATAAGTTGCTCAGCGACTGTGGCATTTCGATAAGCTCAGAATAGTGGAAGTAGAGGGAAGAATACAACGCAGCAATAATTGTGGACCACAACAGGCTTATCTTTGTTGATGGAGCGGAGGGTTTATTGACTATGTGAACTCTGCAAAGACAGAGACTATATAGAACTGTACAACATGAAAATTTTGTTTTTATCAATGTGTGAACGATTATTGACTGACTTATATTCTACTAATTATTATTATCTTCGGTGCATGTTTTTGTAAATAAAGAATATTCTTCAATATGCACATTTTGCACTGAATTTGTATTGTACTCGTCATAGTAACATCATAGGGGTAAACGTCCCCTACACACGATTACTTTGCTTGCCGGTTGAGACCAAAGAGTTACTCAAGTTACCAAGAATACATTCCTTTGCAATATTGAGGATGCATTGCTGGTTGGTTAATACGCAAATGAAAAAATGATATAACACGATCTTGGACGTGAAATGCAAACGTGTCTTGAATCAATTTCGATACTGTATAGGTAGGTACTAGCATGGCCCTTCACAACACCGGGTATGGACATAACATTTTTTTAAATAGGTAGACCAGGGAATCATAAATTGTCACGAAAAAGAGATAAGCTAAGGCGAAGCATTAAACAAATGCTCATTGGAAGGTGGTTAAATATACTATACTATAATGGCAAAACTGCGATTGCTATTATATATACATAATATGTACTGTAACTTGTGCTGCACGTAATTACATGGCTGTGCAGTGTATGCTAAAGAGATATGCACATAAAATACTCATTCTAAGTTCGGATTTTAGGTGTTCAAACCCTCCCCCCCTCGAAATTTAGCTAAGCACTACGTTTTTGCCAAAAACTCCTACATTTTTCGCCTGCGGCGCTTTTTTGCATATTGTAGGACCCGGTGGCCATAAAAGTTAACTCTGACTCAACCCCCTCCCCTCGGGTCGGCCCCTGGCTCAAATGTAATAATTTGTCGATGTATCCACGATATATAAACAAAACATTTCTTAAATATGATACACCTGTTGACTGCTGTTGTAGGATTGTATTATATTCATAGAGATCTATTTGCAAACAACTGAATTGCAAATGAAACGAAGAGAAAAAATAACTTTTTTATGGCTTTTCTACATAAGCATCTGTAAATATATAAAACTCGAGTTAATTACAAGTGAAACATAATATTCATATAAAAATATAATTGTATGTTTAATCAGCTGCACAATCAAATAATATTGTTTTACCCCTAAATGCAAATGGCAATGATGATGATGATGCACTTATATTCCTTTTTATGACGTTGATTATTAATTAATTGGTGACTGACCTTAATTCTCATATGTTGATTATTATTAAACTAAGGGAACGCTGGCCGTACGGATTGACCCCCTGGCCCGAAGAGCCAGGGGAAACCCCTCTCCCATTGTCATCGCATCGGGTGACACGTGACGGGCTGGACTGCTCGATTATTTTGCGTTTTTCTACATTTGGTCCACATCATTTGGACTCCCTGAGAAGAAGAGTGGTAGTTTGGTATGAATATTAATCCGTAATTAAATGTCCACGGGCGTAAAATAATGATAATAGAAATCAAAAGAATGTAGGTCAAAAACAGTAAACTAACAGGTTGTCTTTATTTTTAAAGGCAGTTGTTGCGTACGCTGTAGAATTACATAAGACTGATGTACTTGGAGATAACTAAAATAGGTAACTATTCAATTCAAAACATTTTGTGACAACGAACTACACTGTACTACAAGTTTATACTACAAACCTAAGGACAACACAAAATCACTCATTGTCTGTAACAATAGTAATCACCATAAACACTGGCAGTTTTGACAGTTAGCATTGAGTAAAATTTCTGCAGGCATTACACGGCATTTCATCAATCAATGCAAAATTTAATTCTTACTAATATTTTACTTATTTAATATATGTTGTAAATGTTTTAACACAAGAGTTAAAAACATTCATATTGTTTCAATTCAACTATTAAGAGGACCATGCAGGTACACTATTGATAACGGTTGCTACTTAAAATCGATTTATTTGCACCAGTAAATCAAAGTCAACCTTATTTACGGATTACTTCGTCCATCGTCTAACGCTGCTGATACGCAAGATTCACCATTTGAAAGTGAATTTATTTCAAAGTCTGCAGTATATTAGTATTAAATGCGTATCTACAGTTGATCAAACAATCTAATACTGAAACTATATTAACTCTAGTTATAAGTCTGAACTTTAACTTCAAAGTCAGCAGAATTACACACAGCATACAATTCATCTGCAATCTGTAGAATCGTATCAGCCGCTTCACAATGATTCAAAAGTTGTTTCGGTATAGCATCGAAACCTAATTGAGCCCCAGCGATTGAGCCGGCCATGCAAGCAATTGTGTCAGTGTCTCCACCAAGACCTATGGCAAACTGAATTATTCGTTGAAATGTATCGTCACACTGCAATTTTGTCAAAAATATATATTAAACACGTTATACTGCCCACGAGTTTGTGAATTGATTTTGCTGCACCAATTACCACAAAAATTAAAAACGTACCTCCATAGTAGGTATTGGATTTTGGCCAACTAAGAAGCAGTAGACAGCGGTGGGGACAGACTTTAGAGCTGAGACATGTACACCTAGCAAATTGTGAATCACATCCATTGCAGGAGGTTCATCTTTTCGTAGAAACTCTTTAACGGTTTCAAGTCTTCTGGCGTATGACTTTGTATTCCATGCATTATCTTCAGATGAATCATGGGGTGGCTCATCTGCAACTTCGTCATCTCCACGTTCGATCTCTCTCATTTTAATAATCAAATCATCAACAAACTTCATTTGATCTACTATGTCAGACTGTAAGGCTTGCTGCACCGCAAACGATTGTAATATCGCTCCATTATATCCGAGTTTATTTGAATGGGTTATTTGTGAAGACAGTTTAGAAATTTTTATTAATGACAGCATACTGGAATTGGTGAACAAAGCTACAGGGGCCACCCTCATTGCTGCAGAAAACAAATTGCTTTCATTTAATTATCATATAATATATAAATACATTCACAATCATTATTAACTTGCAATACTTTAGACATTTACCGCATCCATTCCCATACGAACCAAGCCCTTCAAATTGTCGTTGCGCTGGACGGAACGGATCTTCAAATTTAGAATTCTTCAACCCTACGAAAACATCATGAACCGATGCACCGTAACCCCGTTTCGGTTCCGCGAAATATTCAGTTGTGTAACGTTTGGCTAAATCTTGAGCATTAAAACCTCTGCATTTTATTAACGACAAAGCGGTACATTTAGTCATTGCTGTATCATCCGTATATGGCTTGAAGGGCACTGTAAAAACATTTAATCAGCATGTCATATCATTATCAGTAGTCACATGTGTTATTGTGTTTTAAGCATTTTACTCAAATTTAATAAACGTGATATAATGTAAGGGGCTAAGGGCTTGAGACTAGAAGCGGAAGTTTTTTTACCTTTTACTTTTGGGTCATTCAACTGCTGAAAATACTTATTTATGTGATTTCTCGCGACGAAAGATTCGCCTTCAAACGGTTGACCCAGGCAATCCCCGATTAAGCCCCCCACTAAACAACCTCTATATTTGTTCAATAAGCTGCCGGCGACAGACATTTTGAAAATCCAGTGAATAAATCTTCAGTTTAGCTCCACAGATAATGACAACAATTCTGAAACATGCAACAAAAAACATCACTTTCTCTTTTTTTAAAAAAAACAAGATAATATATCGTATGGTCAGGACTACTACGCTGAAATCCGCTCCTTTGTCGCTAAAATTGGACACGCTGAAATTAGCTCCAATTGGGCCAGTATTGGCGTTTTGAGCCAATTTTAAGCTCCTTTGATCAAATCATGGAGCTACTTCTAGCGCCAAAGCCGAAAATGTCGATTGAAATTTTACAAAAAATTTGTCCACCGCCTTGCACTTTGACCGACTCCAAGACTACCGCAGCCGTTTTCAGCGCATTTTTCTCCTTATATTTGTCGTTGGTTCTCAAAAATTTACCGTGGTAAAATACTTCTATTATTAAGCTCTGAAGTTGAGCTGTTTCTGGTTTTTCCCAAGGGGTAGTGTTGGTGAGCATAGATGGGCATAAGAATTTACTCATTCTATTCTCTTATGCTTATATAGTTTTGGAATATTTTCCCTGCGGATAGGAATTTGAGTGGGGACCCAAAATCTAAAAACTACCCGTACGGAGGGTAGTTTTTTTCTTCGAAATTTCAAAGTGCAAAATGTAAACAAACCAGTGTAAAATATAAACAAACCAGTATAAATGTAAACAAACCAGTGTAAATGTAAACAAACCAGTTAAAATGTAAACAAACCAGTGTAAAATGCAAACACACCAGTGTAAAATGCAAACAAACCAGTGTAAAATGCAAACACACCAGTGTAAAATGCAAACAAACCAGTGTAAAATGCAAACAAACCAGGTTAAAATCTAAACAAACCAACAGTGCAAAATGTAAACAAACCAACAGTGCAAAATGTAAACAAGCCAGTGTAAATTGTAAACAAACCAGTGCAAAATGTAAACAAACCAGTGCAAAATGTAAACAAACCAGTGCAAAATGTAAACAAACCAGTGCAAAATGTAAACAAACCAGTGAAAAATGTAAACAAACCAGTGCAAGTGATTGTTTACATTTTGCACTGGTTTGTTTACCTGTGAAAAATGTATACAATCACCTCCATACAACCCTTAAATACGTGTTTACATTTTGCACGTGTAAACAAATCCGTGCAAAATGTAAACAATCACCTGCACGTGTTTATTTACATTTTGCAAGGATTTGTTTACACGTGCAAAATGT
>JABASC010004116.1:0-12506 GCA_019776185.1 Plutomurus gul | reverse complement strand
CACATTAAATTGAAATCTAGTAGTATCTTCTTTATTTTCTACTCATTGATGCATTCAACTATGTACACACACATGCACTACCCCGCTTAACACGTGAAACCTTCCCCCACACAGCAGCAGCCGCACACACACGATCACAGAATTACTTGGCAGCAACTACATCAAAGGCAACAACAAAAACGGATATGGGCATTCATGTACAACTAAATACAGTTGATTAGAAGTACATGGTTATTTATAAACAATTCATTAAATGCAAGGAACCACCCACACAGCATCCCCACTATGTACATAGATCTACACTTCAGAAGAACAGAAGGGGAAGATTTGATCTGGTCAATGGTGAGATCATATTTGCAGAATATTACATGTATACTTATGTACCAGTAAGGCAATTCACATGTGTGTATATTTTTGTTTTGATTGTCTGTAGTGTCTTCTCTCTTCTCTTTCATTCAACGTTAAAGCTCTTTTCCAACCTCTAAATAAGCACCATTTCACCTGACTGCTTGTTAAAATTGAAAGTAAATCTATATCTGGTAAAAGAATCTCTTCAGATTACGCTGGTACACTTTTATTTAGCAAATTGCACTCTTACTTACGACGGTATCGCACACAGCGCCAATAATAATATAATAATAACGTGCAGATAAGTAATTCACAAACAGAATGAATATCTGTACAGATATTGAGATCTGCAAAGCATGATAGTAAATAAAATTGTAACTATCCAATGAATCTACACACGAGTGCAATGATTGCTTTAATGGACATTCGGAGAGAGAATTAACCTATAGATGTGACCATTTCTGCAATCAGCAATGCACGTCTCACTTTATTGCACGTAACAGTAGCAGGCACTTCCATTACAATCAGAGTGAATTGTATGTGGAAGTGTTTCTATAATAATAAGTACTGCATGTAGCATAATAAATGAAATTCTCTCTCTTTCTCTGTTACCTAAATACCGTTCCCTCAGAGAAGAGAATGCCAAAAACAGCACAAAACAAAACACAGATCGTACAAGCATAATCACATCAAATGATCGCAATGTGATGCCCAAAAGAATCTTCTACGAGAATGTGACCAGAGAACTCATCTTCTCACATCATGTCAGCCAGAAGTCACTGATAAAAAAGTTGATTTAAAAAAAGAAAAGGTGCAATAGTGCATTCTCTTCTTGCAATGCTTCACTAAGAGGCTTACTACAATACACACAACAACCGTGTTGTTAAAATCAATGACAATCGAGATGTAAAACTGCATAATTTGTCGCTGATGAGCTGACTTCTATAGGTAGATTAAAGATGCCCCTTTACCTTTCATTTGAATTGGTCAATGCATTCAAAAATTAACATAATATAATCGTCTCTAATTTGTTTCAAAAAAATCCTAAATTTTCATCAAATACTAATGCAATCGCTATACAACTGTTTACATTGATATTCTAATAGACTATTTCTATTTGATTTTATCAATTCATAGATCAGTTCAATTTCCAAACAATAAAATTACGTGCCACTCATTGCAAAGTGGCTAATGTTTAGACAAAAGTGCTAAGTAGGTCTGTAAACCAATTTTACAAGCTAAAGGTTCGCATTATTAACGATTTGGCGGTTACGTGTTCGCGAATCTAGATCCCATTTGTTACGTGATATGTAAATATGAGAACTCAAGACAGTCAACTGCATAAGTAATGTCGTGTCATTTACTTAATGTCATAGACTATAAAGGAACTTGTCTTGGTTGGGACGAGTGCAAATGCCTATATCTGTAAATAATACGTCTTATTAAATGCTTGTAGTTAATTTGCTCACTCTTTCGCTCATGATCGATTGGGAAACACTTTCTAATAGAGTTTAGCATGGACGCTCGAGTCGAGAGCAACAGAGACTGATTGTCAGATTCGAGTGCATTAAATAAAGCAATGTGCATTGCATTACTATTCGAACGCAAAGATAGAAATATTGTGGTAGTATTAGTAATAATGCAATGCAACAGTCAAATCAGCCATTCAGTCAACTGTGTGTACTTCTGTGCATGAGACATACGAGTGATTCTGTACAGGAGGGCGTTTTCTTCCATCTTCCAAATCACTTGAGTTCTCTTCTCGCATAGCAATTCTCTCTCTCCCACAATCTCTACACCTTATCACCTTCTATATAACATAGACTCTATGCCACTTCTTGAGCCAAAAACACATATATTGAATATATGGATCAGTAGCAGAAAGAGCAGCCTGTTAATCACTAACAATAAGTGCAGTCTCAACACTACTAGTTGTAAATGTAGTAAATCTTACAGTAAGTAGTAAGTACACTACAGTGATTCCGCAGTTAACAATAGAACTGAACAGCATGCTGCCACAAGAGCAGATATTGATACTTCCACTTACGCTTATTATTACTCTAAACTGTCTAAACATACCGTACACACACAGAGAGAGAGAGATAGGGCATTAGTAATATAATAATATACAGAAAATATATATTCTTATACTCAAACTGGTTCTCTTGCACATTTCTTCTACAAACAAATGTATATGTGAATTGGAAGTTGTAGTTCATATTTAATGCTTTTGCATCTGTATTTTTCTCTTACTATTGTTATAAGTTAGTTAAATAGTAATCTAGTTAGTTATATTTAAGTTAGCTGTGAACATAACATGGTATCACAGCTACTACTTACTACCACTGCACCCAAGTAGGTACTAACTATTCTATCGTACATCAGTTTTCTTTTAACTACTACAATTACATTACACTACAGACCCACTGGGTTACTTGCAATCTTTAACATTGTATTTGTATATCGAGGGGCCTTTTAGTTAACTTACTAACAGCTACTGCAACTAATATTAATGATACAGGTGGTGTGCACTTACAACTCTCAGCTCGGAATTCACATATAAAATCATTCAATTCACTCACCAAGACTAAACTTAACCACACAACGTACACTGTTTCATTATAACTTAGGAACACAATTTCTATATAGGAACTTCGTTAGTTAGCATTGTAAGTTTAGTTGCAAGTTACAGATAGAAAAATCTAGAAGAGCAAGTGTGCAAACTACACACTGACAGAGTACGTTACAAGAATCAATTCAGATGCATTCGTACTAATTTTGCAGCAAAGCATGTAATATCTGCAAATATGTTGGGTAGGATACCAGAAAGATAATGCTATATATTATCTGCACATGTATGTATTACACTAAGGGATTGCTCACTCAGTTTCAGATTCATTTATGTATACTACATATTATTGTTCGCCCTTTTAGGGAGACATACTCACTTTAAGTAGTCAGTAATGTAAACGAGAAGGGAATCGACGGAATGAGCATGACTTGACTCACAGATGTAGAAATATATATATCAAAAGGTTTAACAAGAGAAAGAGATTAGTTTATTTTTTTTACTTGTTCTGTTCTGTTCCGTTCTATTGTACTTAGTTACTCTCTTCGACTTCAAGTAACTTCTGATCTGCTGCTACACACAACAAAATTGATGGAAATCTCAGTCTGCCTCTTTTGCCAGAGACCTGTAGCTCCTATTTTCTGTAGTCGAACATTTGTCGTGTCACTCTTCTTTGCTTTCATTGTGCTCTGTGTCTGTGCTGATTTTAACTCTTGCTCGCAGTAGTGCGCCTGTAACTGTCCGACTGACCGCGGTCAAGCAACCTCATTGTGTGAGCATTGTCATTGTTGCTATTTGTTATAAAGTTTTTCGAAAAATGGTGCCGAAACTATTGTGAGTGTGCTGTGTGAGTGTCACCGCCAATAGACTTTATACAATTGTGTAAGTTTCTCAAATGAATTTGAATTTTGTTCTCTATGATTAAATTTGAAATTTACAAATCAAAGTTAACGCGAAATGGTAAGATAGACCTAAATGGTTTGCAAAATGGTTTTTCCTGTTTATGCATTTGAAAAATCGATAAAATTTATTTACGGGGTTTCTTGTTATGGAGAAAGTGGTCAGAAACGGTGTAGAAATTGTCAGTCCAACGGTTTGACTTGAGTTTCTTTACAAATATTTAGCTAAAAGTGCTTTTAAGAAATTTTTGACGAAAATTGATGAGAATACATTTTCTTTGCAAATGAAATTGCCAAAATCATAAATCCATGTCGAATTAGGGTAACACTTCTTGATGCATGTAGAATTAGCCACAGTTCAAAATAGTTAGATGCAGTTATGTAGGTGTATGTACCTAGATTTAAAACAGTACATACCCAAGTGGTGGATCTTCCTTATAGAAGAAAGCGGAAAGTATGAATTGTTGGTGAATTAAGTTGTTGTAGTAATATTTAACTGATTTGGAAAGATTAAAACTGCGAACACAACGTATGGGGTTAATTGTACGACAACGTACCGTACCAGTGACTTTATAGTAATACTTAATTATAAGATAGGTATCCGAGTAATCTTGGGTCGTAATTGAAATGGAACCAATTAGCCACCCAGTAACTGTGCAGTACTTATTATGTTATGAATTTACTTTTCCGTACGACTGTACGCTGTATAGGACATAATGTTGCAATGATTTAGTAGAAAAGAAAGAGTAACCACAAGATACGATAAGGAACTATATTGTACGAATAAAATAATTTGTTCAATAATACACACACACAATAACTATGCAGTTTATAGGTAAAAATCCCATATGTTCAGTATTGGGTGGTATTGGTATGTAGTACTTAATGTAAGGCACGAGACACGAATAAGACAGAATTTATTTGAAAAAAAAATTAACAAGAACAATAAATAGTTTCACAGATTTGTAAGCTGTAGTATGTACATATTGTATAGGATACAAAGTATTTTGTCATCCTTAAAATTGCCACAAACTACCTGACAGACTCTTATTGTTTCACTCATTCATGAAGACAAACTATCGTAACGTATCGTAACACAAGTAGGCATTAATCATGCTGAATAATTTTCATGAGAAGCGATAAAACTACAAACACCTTTTCAAAACTGTTGTTCTATTAAACTCTCAGCCAAAAGAGGTGAGATATATTACAATTTTCTGCATCACAACTTTTCCCATGATGATATGTACTCGAATAGCAAGCAGTAGGTAGGCATCTAATTCTTTAACATATTATATTCTTTAACATGGTATATAAATAATTTCATGTTCAGAGGAGAACGTGAACTGAAAGCGTGAACATTCGTCTCGCTGCGAAGTCACATCCATGTTATAAAATTCCCAGCCCAATCCTGTGCGGTTTTCCTCCTTTTTAAGGAAGAAGTGTCATCAATTTACTTACTGCATCTCGATGCATTTATCTATTTACTTACAATTGTATTTATTACTGGTAGACATCGATGCAATTTAACAGTTAGAAAAATACAGATTCACGACTTCTACCAATATGTATTATATGTAACTATTATGTAGATAGACAAACGTTTTAGCATGCTTGCAGCAAATACAATAAATTGTTGTAGCAGTCAGGCTTTCAACAATTTCTGCAATCTGGTGATGAGCGCATCGTAATTTTGTGCTCCGAGCAATCGAAGCGATTCATTATACTTTAGGAGTGAAATGCTTGAAAAAATTGTAACCCAATGGTTTGGAGTTGGTCTTTGTCATTATTATACAAAAGGGTTGATTATATGTAGTACTGTATTATTATGAATGCGAAAAGACAAATTATGCAAGCATAATATACTATTTTATGCATAAAGTAAAGGTTATCCATTCTTGATAATGCTGAATACTGCATTATGTGTACAAGACTGAAAATAGTATAAATGCAATGCTGGTCAGCCCATTGAATAAAGAAAGTGTGAATTATTAAATGCTACGGGACAATAATTGTATAATCAGAAGCAGCAAAACATTTAATGAAGGAGTTGAGATAATATTAAGCAGAGTCATTATGCAAATTTCGTTTTTGTTACAGATAACCGTATACATAGTAAGAGATACGACATCCGAAATGAAGTCCTTTCAAGTCCTTCTATGTCTCTGCATTTTGGGCTTGGTCACCCTGGCCCACAGCCAAGGTGACCTAGGTGAGGACAACCTCGCTGTGCCTGCTAGCAATTTCGGAAAGCGTATGAGAATCGTCCGGATACAGAAACGCATACTACCAAGATCAATCACAACAGAGGAAAGTTCCGATGACAAAAAAGTGCCTACAGATTACACAGCGGCCGAGCAACAATACTACATCGAGCCAGTGCAACCCACGACGTCTACAATCCGCCCCACCTTTAGAAGACGGAAAACGAGCAGGCCGATCGCGTCAACCTTTGCCCAGCAAAATAAACAGGAGGAACCAACAGCACCAGACGGCAGGGGCGACGAAGGAAATCCAGAACAAATTGCCAATACAAGTTTTGCCAAACATCGTCCTTCCTTCGGAGGAAGGACAAGATCTAGAGCACAAAATAATGAAGTCAGTTCAACGACTGAAGGTCAAGATCAAAGACCAAAAATTAGATTTACAGTCTCGAAGGAAATCGATCACAATGACGAGCAGAATAATCCGTCTGCTTTTGGCTTGAGAGGTCAAACTTTCGGCGAACCGGAAGAGAATGAAGAAAAAACAACATCTTTCCAGAGGAAATCATTCCGTCCTTCTTCTTCTTCTTCTCCGCAACAAGGAAATGGCCGTCCCGGAAGACGACAGTTCCAAAAGAATGTAGATATCACTTATGAATCTGAGAATGCTCCAGTATCTCCCGGACCAAATGAACGAGACGGGAAAAAGAAATTTATTTTAAGACCCAGAACACAAGTGAGCACCCCAGCTAATGCCCCCGATGTTGAGACTTCGGCCAGACCTTTAAGAAAAAGAAAACGACCAAGTTTTTTAAAAGAGGAAAAAACAAATGATAATTCCCCTGTAGTTTTTGCACCTCCAGAGAGTAAAAGAATTACTGATGATGTACCTCGAGCCAGATCCATTGATGGCGGCTTCCGCAGACGAAAGACAACTTCATTCTCACCACCCACACAGAAAGCAGTTGCTTCTGAAATTTACATTGAAAATCTCCCCAGTGCTTCTGCCTTAGTAGCTGCCTCAGGAGGTAACCGACGACGACCCGCCAAGAGACCATCGATTCTTGATTTAATCAGTGCAGGAAGCACCCCGATAACCACAGTGGTTACAACAGACTCCTCAATGTACACCTCCACACTACCTACCGATGTTGTAACAGAAGTGGACTTTATTGTTTTGTCCGAGCCATTGGCTATCGAGCCTCCCCCTAGTCCAAAGCCGAAATATGTCCCGGGGAGAGATAGAATTAACGAAAGACTTCGACACAGCAGAGGAAGAATTCCAATAGCAAACACACAAACGGAAATTGATTCAAATGAACCGATACTTATCAGTGGTCCGTCACCATCTCCCAATTCCGTCGCAGCCGCCGAAAAGGATGCTAACAAAGGTCTATTCTTTCCAAATAGAAACAATATTTTCCACAAACTGAACAGAAAACAATCAGCTGTGAAAATGACCACTGCAAAAAATATTAAAGCAGAGAAACCTACGGAAGCAACGAAAGGTATTGAAGCGAATAGTGAACCTCCACGTAAAATCACATCCCTCACACAACAAAACCTGAGACGAAGAAGACCGGCTGGTTTGGCTGCGGGTATTTTGAATAAAAAATTGCAAAAGGAAATCACATCAGAGCCTCCACCAGCTCCACACGAAGAAGGAGAAAATATAAGTGTCCTGTCTGAAGAAAATGATGCCAATAAGACTGCCATTGCTGGAGAACCATTGGTGGAAACCCCCGAGGTGCCTGTCGCAACTGTCGGATTGAGAAATAACCGAAGAAGAGTACCCGCGAAATCATCAATTTTGGCTGCTCCCTCAAAAACAAGACTTGACAAAAAAACACAAAGCGATTCAGAGAAAAAATCAAATCAAAGCGGGGAAGTTGAATCTGAGGGGGATGGCCCTTCAACACCTGTATCGAAAATAAGACGACTTCCTACTAGAACTCCTTTGCAGAGAAACCGGCTGGTCGTCTCGTCCACAACAGCGGCTCCCGCCGCAGGCGATGAGGTGACCCATGAGGCATGTGCTCCTAATCAGAGATATTCGAAATTCCTTAAAAGATGCGTTACGCAATATAATCCGAAATCATTGGGAATTCATCCAAAGTCATAGTCCCTACACAAATACATTAAGACAGTATGATATTATTAACGTTAATAATCGAAATCTATTTAAATACCTACAAATGAATAAACATTATTTTTTCTAGGAAAATATGGAAAGTCGATGATTAAATGAGTGTAATTGTTGTTTTGCATTTCTATTCTAATTTATTACTTTCAGAAGTCACTTATTATTTATTTATTCTCACTGATTCCTATTATCAAAGTCAAGTACATACTAAAAATAAGCATGTAACTTGTTTGTGTCAATACCTTCCACACTATCCGTTTTGAAAGTGTACACACACATCGAGCAAAAGCAAATACGTAAAATGTGTGTTCCTAAACACACAGAAAAGTGTTAATAAATACATTAACAAGACAAGAAGGGGCACCGCACTCGCCTACAAACTACATTTGTAAATACACACTACAGTTGTAATGAAAACGAAAATAAATTAATAATAACACCACTAACAACACTAAAAGTTAGAAAGTGTAAACAGGAGGTGTGTAGTTTATTACAGTCTTGGCAGTCAGGACAAGAGTCTTCATACACATTCTAGTTATCTACATTACAACAATAATTAGAGCAGTCTGACTTGTGTGAGTGAGGGAATTGAATGAATGAAACAAATATGCGATACATGTCTATGTGTAAACCCAACCACACAACATACAAGTCTCAAGGTCTTTGCAGCAGGTTTCCTTCTATGACTATATATTAGTTTACACTTTCAGTTAGTACTTAGTGGTTTATAACACGCATTTGCAGCGTGATGGTAAATATTTATACAGCTTTAATTTTTAGAATATGCTCTCATAATTATCTTAATTACATTTCACCTGCGTACATGGAAATGTGTCAGAGTTGTCTTTTCGTATCAATTACTATCATTTTTGCAATACTGTTCTATTTATTAGAATTTTAATGTGATGGGTACGACAACAGAAACATCTATTTACTGTAATTTGAAAGAGACCACGCTCATGTTATGTGTGCGCTACTGTCACAATTAAGAATCACTCACAGTCCAGTTGTATTTACCGTAAAGACTTGTGCGTGCATGTACATTTGACTTGGAACATTTGTTAATTTTAATTATCACAGTATGTCACTTTTATAAAATTATTAAATATGCAAATTGTAAAGAATGCAGACGCATCACACGCATGATAGATATAAGAACAGGAATCATTTAGTTAACAATACAGCACAAGCGTATATTTAATCTTTTCTACCCATGCATGTGAAATCCTATTCATCTCACAATAAGATATTTAGCTAATCCAAAAGTGGATTCTTGCAATAGAGAGCAACAAATAAATAATCTAGGTAATTCTTGAGATTAAGACGCAATACCAACATAAATAGGATAGTGAAAACTCGAGTGGGAAACAGGATTTATGAATATTGCAATTAATCATTATGCAATATTGCATATGTAAAGCTGTTATCTGTAGGTACTAAAGATGGAAAGCAATTTCTATAAAATAGTTCTATATAAAGAATTTCTCTACTACTACTAATCTTCCTACAATATACTTTCCTGTGTATTAAACTAACTGCAAGATTCTTCATTCATACGACTTAAATACAATAGCGCACATCGATTCTTATTATCAGATAGCACTATGGGCAAGTAAGAGCTAAACATTTGAAAACTGACATTAAGAATGATACATCACATCAATACTTAGAGTGCTAATTTTTCTAAGTAGCATCATTAGTAATTATTTACGCACACGTATCCGTGTAATCAATGAAAAGAGTAATTGGAAAATTATCTTTCTCTGCCATTACTAAATTAAATTATCTACGCAATGTACCCAAGCCTTTGTTATCTTTCTATCCTGCTACTCACCGACTCACCACCATTATAACCACCTATACATGCAATCAGCCAAATTAAAGATTGAATGACCAAAATCTTGAGGCTACTCGAGATAAGTAGTAAACACAACGGTAGAATTTCATTCAGCATTTTTCATTCACTAATTTTGATTCTAGTAAATACATTGTGTATGTATAGTACTTACTAGGAATAGGAACATATTTACAAATTAGTTTGTTCATTTATGCGGAGTGCATTAACTTTTGACTCGCCCTCTCCTCTCTTAAAATTCAGTTTATAATTACATACAATGAATTTAGTTGTGCAATTTCTATCTACCGCGGCTGGGACACTAAATATTTCGAAGCTTTTGCCTTTGAGGCAACACTAGGTGCTGCTCATGTTATCTTCTTGGAAATCTTTGCTAATTCGCTTTCTTTCCATTCGATCAGCCAGTCTCAACAGGTACACAGCAGCACAGTACGAGTCCACCCAAACAAAGAACACAAACTGCCACACAATGGAATCCTTACGGTAGAAAAAAAATGCCAAAATGTCACATTGACTCTCACAAATATATTTACTATAAGTGTGCTGCTGCATAGATTGCTACTACCTTTGCAGTAATCCTTATTTGGCAATATTTTTAGTAGTTAGCACACGGATACATAGCACCATTGATATTGGTTATCTGTAGGGACAGCGAAATATATTTCATGTGTTTGTAACACGAATTCTATGTGATCAAGAATAAAGATAGTGAAAGGCACACTCTACATCGTAAAATATTTGCAAACCACCTAATGTTGTATAACGTACCATCACCATTGCAATGCAACCCTTTTGGCAGTCAAAATTCATAGTCTCACATACTCTGTCGTCTATCGAGTATCGTCTTATTATTACTTAACACCAGTTTGACTGACACAGTAAATTGATATTTTTTGCAACTAGTTTGTGAGTTTGGTCACGTCGCTTGCTATATACCTTAGATGCACATTCACATCAGTGCTATACATAATATACAGCTATACTCCTACTAATACTTGTATGTAATATGTACATCTCACTTTTGTTGAACGTGGACAGTTAGAGTAAAACCTTGTACTGTTATAGTGCATCCGTCTAACTCTAAAACTGTTAATTAAGTTACTGTTTACGTGGATGAAGAGTATATGTAAGTGTACACCCATTCACGTATTTCAATACATCATAATAATATAATCTAGCTCCACTATGTATAATATAAAGATGGCGATGTGAAAAAGTAAATGTAAATTAAATACAAGTATTCTGCAAAGTGAATGTCTTTTGAGGTTCTTAACAATATGCTGTTGCGTGACTTACGGTCATAATAAATGTATGGGATGTATAAAATTGAGAACAAGTGAATTCGCAACAGAAGGCTGTTCAGTTTATCTAGAGCAATTAGAAGAACATCAAAAAATGTACTCAGTTTACACCCGAACGAGAATCCTAACACTATCACTTATTGTAGTAGCACAGCATCGAAGCACCTGTAAACATTGAACTTGTCATGTCAAAGAAGCATCATCATCGCTCTTCTAACGTTTTTGATTGCATCTCAGACACTGCAATTATGTCGTTAGGATATTATTATGAAATAAACGTACCATTTCTTATATCACACAACGAGTGAAGTGGATTCAGTTGACCACCTGAATACAGTCAAGAAAGACGTTATATAATTTTGGTGTGGTAGTCTTAAACAAAAATGTTCTTTGTTCTTGGTTAAATGCAACGGAATTATATATACTTATATGCCAGTTGATAGCAGTGTAATTTGCAACAGTAAGAAATCATGAAGATCCTTCCGATAATTTTTATGTGCAGTGTTGGACTGTCAGTAACTGTTGTACATGGACAAAAGAAAAAATCCAAATTCCAACCAAAACGGTATTTAGACAATATTGCAATTGAAAGTGCAAACCTACAAGGGTTCAGTACGGCCCATGGTAATTATATTCAACAACAAGGGAGTTATCCGCAGCTGCAAGTGGTCCAGCAGGACACTCAACCGTTATATTATGCACAAAATCCACAATATCTGCAGCAGCAGCAACAAATAGTGCAAACGAATCCTTACGATTCGTTACAACAACAGTATATACAGGCTCCGACACAAATTTTACAACAATATCAGCAACAATACGTTTATCAACCTCAACTGCAACAACAGACTGTTCCACAACAACCCGTTTTCCAACAACAATTACCCATTTTACAACAACAAACGGCTCCAGCAGTGCAACAACAGACTGTTCAACAACAACCCGTTTTTCAACAACAAACGGCTGCTCAAGTGGTACAACAACAGACTGTTCCACAACAACAACAACAACCCGTGTTTCAACAACAACAGGCTGTTTTGCAAAAACCAATTTTACAACAACAGGTTGCTTTGCAACAACAACAGCCAGTGTTACAACAACAGCCTATCTTACAACCACAACAATTCGGTTTACAATATCAGCCAACTTTACAGCACCAACTTCAACACCATTTTTTACAACAACCA
>JABASC010004115.1:0-12511 GCA_019776185.1 Plutomurus gul | reverse complement strand
TACAATTACTCATTCAATTGCAATCGAGTAGGAGAAATCAACTCTGTTTCTATTGCATTGTTTTCTTTTATGGTTGTTTGCTATTAAACATATTTATTTATCACTGTAAGTGTGCCGTGATTGTCTTGCTAACTATTTACGCTGCAAATTTTCTCGCCAAGTGACACAAAAATATCTAAATATATCTAAATTAAAAATTTCTTTGGTTAGAACTGAACAATGAGTTATTTCTTTTCGGAAAATAATGTAAACTCCGAAAGACAAATGGTCATGAAAACTGCAGCGTTCATTAAATGTTTAACTGCCTGCTTCTACTGTAATGGATGCGGGAAAAGGTCAATTATTATTATGTTTGCCTTTAAACATTTGAATTAAAACACGTTTTCAATGTTAATATTATGAAAAGTAAAGCAATCGTATCAACATTTCTGAATCAATAACCAACCGCAAAAATGACGACTTTTACTACAAATACATACGTGTTTACTATGTGTAAACACTGTAAGGTATAGTTTGTGTTGGTATTATCAGTTAATTTTAAGATTGAATTCTATTTACACAAAAGCGCGATGGGAGAGAGAGGGAAGAGGGGAAAAGATTGTTCATTTAATTTCAGTTAATGGCACAACTAAAATGAAGCTTTATTTGTTTTTATTACAATGATAATTAAAATCATCTTAAATTAGTATTTAAATCACATTTTGGAAGGAAAGTGTGTGAATTTTGTGTCAGCATAGTTGGCAATTGGAAGTCGTCGAATATCTTCAACCGAAGCGGCGAAGTTAAATCAACAAGGATCTGGAATATTTTGGAAACCGGAGAAAAATGTTAACAGAAATTAGCCGAGCGGCAATCCTGAGGGTATAGGAGAGTCCAATTCTATTGGGACCCCTACTGCAACAGTAAAAATTACGATTTTGAAAAAATGAATGAAATCAAGTGGAGAGATGGAAATGTGCAATTGCATGGAGACTTAAGTCTGGGCGTTGTTTCAAGTTCAAGAGAAGGTCTTATTGTGAAGTCAACTGGAAGCGACCTGTAGACCCTGTGGAAATTCCCATGTGCAGTTTTAGTTTACATAATTGCAAAGGTATCATAGATTATCTTTGAGTCCTTGTGAGTTCTAACTACGCAACCACCTCCATCAAGAGAAATTGTTGTGAGAATTAACACGAATAAAAGGATTAACCCAAGCACTTTTTGGGAACCAGTGAAATTCCAGAGAATAATTGGAGAAATGAAGAATACTATTATAATGTGTATCGTATTCAAATATATATACATGCTTATTACATTTTGACACTCTCTAATAGTATTGTTTATTGTACAGTAAAAGGAATTAATGGGCCAGCATAACATATACAAAAGGATTTGTTAAACAAACACACATTGTAATTGTAATACTGACAATGTGTGTCACACATATTTTAATAGGTTCACGCATACAATGCACATATTATATAGTACTATAATATGTGGCATATGTAATGGTTCTATGCTGCAAGACTAAACTTAGCATTACAAACTTTTCACTAGCGATGGTTCGATGCCAGTGGCTAAAATGAATTTCGTCCGGACGAAACCTTGTCGAGAGAGAGCCAGGCTCTTCTTCTTGTTTGGTAGGTAGTTCGCATCATAGACGCGCATTGGTTTGGCAACCGGCAATCAATCACTTTGTTGGCAACCGGCAACCAGGCAACCGATAAATGTTTTGGCAACCAGCCATAACCGTCTAGCGATTTGCTTAGTTTTCTCAGTTAGTAATCAGTAATCACAAAATCTATTAAAGGTCTCACCAAGGCGGTTGAACTTGAGGAACGGACCGGGGAAGCAGGTGTGGAAAAGTTAGACAATTCTGGGACGTAAATAACATTGGTTAGATCGGGTAACCATGGTAACCGATTTGGTCGTGTGTACGAGCAAGCTGGGCTACGGGCCTTATCTTATTTTTCAATTTCCCATGTTAAAATCCTACTTTTCCACACCTGTGAAAAGCGACATCCCGTAGTCAAGCGCAACCACCTTGGGTCTCATAATATTCTTGAATTTTTAATCAGGTAGATCTATTAATCCAATGACGGCTAACAATGACAATGAAGGAAATATAAGTCCGTCGTGCATCTACAGCTACACTCGTATACGATTCTTGTCTGGCCCGTGCCTCGTCCATGTGTGGCAGTATGGATGTTTTCCCTCTTTGCATGAAGGAGTGCAGGGGTGTTCAAGAGTTTAACAAGCTCGCCTATTAATGCGCCTTTCGCTATAGGCCCAATTTGTGGTGCGAGAGAGTATCGTTTTAGAAATAAAATCTTTGCAACCGGCAACCAACAAATTGCTGGCAACCGGTTGCCGTCATTCTATGGTTTGCATGTATTTGAGTGTGCGATTCTCGTTCCTGTTCTCGTCGTACCAGCAGTACAAGTTCAGCTCTCGCCGGGACAAGACGACGCACGATCCCAGCGTCTCGTCGTGCACAATCTTCCGTATTGACTGCAGACACATTTCCACTTTGAAAAGTGAGCGAGTACAAAAGTGCGAAGCATATCTGCACAAAAACACAAAACCTGCACTTTAAAGAGACAGCAGTGTGCACTTTACAGTGTTACTTGTCAGTAATTTATGGAAATTGTCTATGTTTCACTCTTCTACTAATTTCCCATGGAAAAGCAAGCAAAAGGGAACGTATAAATAAAAGTACAAATTACTTATCTCGCATTCATTCGTGCTTGAGTGTATAAGTAGCAGTTGTTGTTGTCGTTGTGTGTCTATATCTCTATACTCGTATCATATATATTTCTGAGTGTGTTTACACGGACAACAGAGTGGAAGGTGTGCACAAGAATTTGCGTCATCAGGCAAATCCTGTATTTTTGCAAAGGGACCTGCCCGTATTCTCATATTCTGGTATTCAGTGGCGGTTTACGTAAAAGTTGCTTCCTGGTGTAGTGCAGAACAGCACAAGGCAAAAGAGTAGACCAGACAACTTTTAAAGTGAAGCCAGGACAGCAGCAAAGGACAAATACGACCACGACGTTCCTTTGTCTTTCGCAATTGATGAACATTGCACACATGTTCAACAGGCCTTATTAAGACTTGCAGCAACAACAACAACAGCACCTACCCATCCCAACATAATTATTGTCAGCTATAAACATTCCTTTTACGAATTCCTATTTGCCAATTGCCATACGTATTTATATTAGCAACGATTCTGCTGAATGTGCACACAGTCACACACAAGAGTACATTTGTGCATTTGTTGATGGTATCCATTTTTGTAGCTTCGAAAGGTGACAGAGTCTGGCTCTGGCGCCACTTTTATCACTCTTTCGATCAACGGTTGACAACAGTAATTGGCGGTCATCTCAATGGAACCAATTAAAAGGCTGCATTCCTGTGTCCATCGTGGAAATGGAAAGTGTTAACATTAGAACTGAATCTAGTTGAAAATTCAATTAAAAATTGCATATCGTTTCATGTGGTGTCCACATTGTGCCAATATTCTGTTCGGTATCCCGCTGCAGGGGCGACAGAGATTTTAAGAAGGTTCCTCGGACGCCACAGCTCACTGTCTTTACATTTCCATATGATGCCATTTTTGTAACGGACAACACCTGGGCGAAATTATTTGACGGGACGTAAGTAAGTGAAGCTTTCATTTTCTTTCCTGGCTGCTACTCCCTCCATCACATCATATGTATATCATATTTAGGTTCACAACGGTTCACAATATGTACACAAGGTATTTGTATGGCAGATGAATACAGGCCCTTTAAATATTCCCCTTTCCTACTTTCATTCATTGTATGGTTGAGTGTAGTCAGTGAGTGTGAGAGCTGTGTAGCCGGTTCTTGGAATAAACATGGGAAGCAGTATTCTGTTGGCTGATGGTGATAAATATGAGATTCGGTGCCCTTTAAATGAGAGTCAATGCAACGGGCTCTTGTGCACTGTATACACCATATACACGGTATAGACCTTGTAAACCGTTTTCTATGCATTCCTGCACAGAGCGCTTTTTATGCGAACATGTTAGGGGAGGTAGGTAGGGGCAGAAATGCGTCGTTGTACTATATACTCTCAATCTTTATGTCGGAATCGCATTGTGCTGAATGTGTTGCCCACGCCCACAACAGAGAAGTGCCACAGAATAGAGGTGAGTCGGGTACAAGAAAAAGTCGGCTTTACCCGTGTCCAGGTCGAACCCGTCGGGTTCGAGCCGGGCTCCTTAGCAATCGGGTTTGGACGGACCGGTTATTTGGAGAGAGAAAATATTTCGACCTTGGACCGGGTATATTATTTTAACATTCGAGTCTGGGCAGGCGGGCTTTTTGGGTCATTAAATGGGGTACCCGAAAGGCCGAAGAATTACTGAATGGAGTGCATTTTGAGGTGCAAAGTACATAGTTTAGGCGTTTTAGGCTCTTTTTCTTTTTTTCGGTCGGGTATACCGGGTATACCCGATAAAAGCCCGAACCAGTCTGGTTTGGACAGGTCGGAACGGGATTTGGAGAGGGAAATTATTTCGAATTTTAACCATGGTCAAAACGGGCGGGCTCGGGTTTTTTGCGATCCGTCGAAAAGTCGGGTTTGAACGGGCCGGGTTTTCAAAAGTGCTCCCAGAACTCACCTCTACCACAGTGTCTCGCGGATACAAAACACTACAACAGGATGTTCACGAACAGCTTGTCTCTCCGTACCCCACGTCCGTCCACCAACTGCCCGCTCGTCCTCCGCTTTACTGAACTACCCAACCAAAGAAACAACTCCGCTGCCCCCGTGGGATGACAACAAATATTTTACATAATTGTAGATACAGATCCAGCGATTGTGACAATTAGAAGGTTGTCTGTTGTACAGGGAGTAGAGGATACAAAATCCCATGATTGGCCGGGAATGCACGATCTGCTCCAATTCTGATCGAAACGAAGGCTGCGAAGACCAGGTGCAATTATGTGCTGGAGTCGAACCACCAAGATTCAGCTTCCTTTTCCTTCCTGCAAATATTATTACACGCTCTTCTTCTACTCCGTAGTAACACTTTCTTTCTTGCAACCGTCTCAACGTCACAGCAGCAGAAGCAGCAACCAGCCCTTCCCCACCAAACGGAACAGAGAAAAAGTGATGCATTCTCCAGTCTGTGCGTGTCGTTTATCTGGTGGATAGGACATCTGTAAGAAATACATGTCCACAGTACAGTTGTGCGATAACTCAGGACACATTCATATGGGTCGCGGAATTTCTTGGGTTTCCACAAAACTCCGACCCACATAAATATTTAAAACCATTTGGGTTTTTGGGTCGTATTTGTGTTCGCTGTTCTTCCTGTGATTCTCTCTGTTAACATCAGAGTAAATTGAATATTTGAACTTGAAATATTTATTAATGAATTACACGCAGAAATCAATTTCATAAGTTTTCTACAACAGTTATGGGACATGATGGACCGATAAAACCATAGGATCGGGCTAATTGTTAAAAACCTGTGTTTTTTCATCCCTGTCTTTACACTCGTAGACTGTGTTCAAGTGACAGCGCTGAAAATACCTTCGTAGTATAGCTGACATTGCTTCATGGAAAAGTAATATCTGTGTGTTTCTGTATTTCTGTCCATGTCTTTTGTGTGTGTCTGTATATTTGTGTATTTGTGTGTGCAGCTGAACGTTAGCTTAGCTACAACTCCCCTCGCGTCCTCTTTTTTGTCTGCTGCCTGTCTCTGCCACGCACCCGTTCTTCTTCCTCTTCTCAACATTTCAACATAGAAATAAAAATCCATGTCAACATCCTTTCTATGCAAGAAAATGAAGAAATTTTTCTGGTCAAAATTTCTGCATTCTCTCTCTTTGTCTCTTTGAACGTAGTTTCTCGCTTTCTGCCCGTCTGTGTCCTTGTCACAATAATCAAGAGATTCATGGTAAAAAGATTTGTAAAATTGTTCAAAGGAATCTCAATCTCAATCTCCTTGTTACATCGTTCATTTGACCGCTCTTTCCTCATAATAACAAGCCAAGTCACCAACTGGCATTTCATCAAGCCGTCGTCCTGTATTACGGTTAGCTCTTTGTTAAAGTTGAGTTGGCTGCTGTACGTGTTGTGGTGTGAAGTGGCTCTGCTGTCGTTGTGAGTAGTAGCATTGAGCTAGTGAGTGAGTGTGCAGTGTGACGACGGTGTGCTGATGAGGCATTTGTTGTTATCGTGTAACACGATCCGAGTTCTGTTAACGACAGGAAATCGTTTCCAACCAGTTCACTTGCAATTCTCCCTTTTATTCATTTATTCACCATCCACCAACCTCTGCTTTATTCTACATACGACCTCATCAGCCGATAATTCTCTCTATTCGCACTTAACCCTTTCATACCAGGTCGCAAAATAGTCCCATTCCCATTCGAAGGACATCCAATGCATACATGTACATAAGCGTCTCTCTGTATTTTTTTTAATTCATAGGATGGGAATGGGTAGGGTGGGCACACAAATAGATGCCCATGGGCGTCCAGAAACACAAAAGGGGAGCCCAAAAAAGACACAGTGACTGAAATATATTATGATATGCAAACTGCATCTTCTGTTGTTTAACAGACGGAACAAATTGAATAATCAAACATGGTTTTAGCCACTTTCACTTTGCGGGTGCTCCAATTCCATTTAAAATGCAAATTGTTGTAGCGGAGCAGCGAAACGGTACATGCTAAAGAGCCCGAAGCGAGATTTCAGAATTATTTAGCCGTATTTGCTAAACGTTCATTCATCGGAGTGAGTGGTTGGTGGAATTCATTCGTGGCTGAAGTAGAGAGAAAATGAATTTTTGTCCAACGGACGGAATGGACGATCGAACGATCCCACCTGAATACACCTCCACCTCCTCTAGAATGCCCTCAATGTTTTTATAGGAGAGAAACCCTGTCATTTTTGTCATTTCCCCCCCCCCCCCCCACCACCACCACCACCACCACCACCACCAACACCAACATCCAAACAATTTCACAGCACAAGAACAATAAAGTGCACTCTGAACGTGAGAAGCAATTGCTGCTGGCAATTATTCGATCGAACGACTTCCTCTTCATGAATCTCATATCTCAGTAGCGAAGTGCCCCACAATTGGAGAGTATTTATTGTGGAGGGTGGGCGGTCCTCGCTCACACGTTGTTATTATGAATCATAAGTGAATCTAATGGTGGAATGTGGATGAGGAAAGCTGGATGAATGTGCTGGATTCGTGAATGGAATTTAGGTCTGAAAGCACATTAAACCGTGTTAGTTTGTGCGCAAAGCAAGGGATTCGCCCGCTAAACAAATATTTCCTTATTTCGGATTCTCTGTTCATTTTTAAACGTTTTAATTCGACACAGGAATCTGTGAGAGTGATGAGTGGGCAGTGCACTTCCTTTTTTAGACAAAAGTCACACCTATTTTAGATGGCATTGATTTTACTTTCTTGCAGATGGCCGGAGAAACATTTGTGGACGGAATTGAGGAAGGGGCGAGGACAGAGCACCCCACAGCGGGGGCGTTGTGTCGACGTCCCAGTCACGTGTCCTGCGAGTCAGATTGTTCTAGTCCAACATCCTGGGAGTTCTGTGAAGTGTTGCACGTTCCGTCCGATGACATCGTGAACACAGAAAAACCCGCCTTTGCGTTGTCCATGCAACGGGTCTTGACAGGAGCGGGGTCGCCGGGCGGCTGTTCCCCCGTTCATCACCTGAACACTTTCATGGGGTCCCCGCCGCTGGAGCAACGGTCCTCCCCAATGAATTCTCCAAAGGCTGACCTTCGGGGGGCAGACGGCAGCCGAAATTCCACAGGCAGTTCCGTCAGTCATCGCAGCCAAGATTCGGGCTTCTCCGATTCGGGTGAGACGAGGGTCAGTCGTCGGCCTCGAAATTCTGCCACCACTCTCACCGTCAACAACACCCACAGTCACAATGGTGTGTCTAAGGAGCGACTCTTGCCCATCGGTCACTACGGGTCATGCTCCCCTACTGCCCCCAATTCTTTCTCAATCCCCCCCAATTTCAATGGCGAGATTTTTAACCACGTACACAATACCCACATTTCTTGTGTCAGTCCGATTTCTCGAGTGCTCAGTCCTGACGGCTGTCCAAGCAGACTTGGCCACAGCCACCACCACCATTTCCACGAGTACCAACCGGTTGGGCGAGACCACGCCTTCAATTCGCTCCTCCCATCAGCGCAACAGAGACCTGCACACGAGTTTTCTCCGTTGACCTTTGAGGACAGACCGCACTGCGACCTTCTAGGCACGCCCACCTCTTGCTCAACACCCAAGTTTGGGTCAGGGATTAGCCCCAAGAACGGTCGAAGCCCCGTCGTGCAGAAAATCGACAATTTCGAGAGTCTGAACAAGAACAAGAAAACGCTGGACACCAACAACAACAGCAAAGGAATTAATAATGTTAATTCGGCGACCAATGTGACGATGACCTGTGTCCAACCCTTGCACCACCACAATTCTAACACGTGTCCCAGCACCCATCTTGGACGCAGCAAGGAGCACAACAGTGACAACAACGTGGCCTACATTCACTCACCGTCCATTCACTCACATTCTGCTGACGATCCCATTAAAAGGTACGAACGCAAAAACCCCAGCGGTTTTAGCAACACTTCATCTAACACACATGTTTTAGTAATAGTAACCACGCCCCTTCAACCCCAGGAACTGCAGCTAAAAGAGTAGCACCAATTAAATTCGACATCCACACAGAAATTATAAGATCGTAACCCTTTCATAGCCAACGCCAACAAATTCACTCAATCTCAGCAATAGAATTTGCGAATTCAATTGAATCACAGCGTTTACTTCCCTGACATAGCTGTACTTTCCATATATAGTTAATTAATGGTAAATGGATGTTACCTTTTGCATTAAAGATCTATGGGTATAATTTAATAACGTCACGCTATTTAGCATCATCTGTACATGCTCATCATGCAGTTTGCTAATTAATGAGATTGGCTATTTTGTTCAGAAATGGGGGTTACATACATGTTGTGGTACAACAACACACAACAGGACACAACTGTCGTTAACACCATTTTTATACACTTTCAGTAATTTACAGCCGAGTTTAATTCTGCATCCGTTCAAATTGTCATTCTATCGCTTACATGTAAATTCATCGAAGTAAATTCATATAATGAGCACAGGTAAATTCACATAATAGACATAAGTAAACTCATATTATGTATAAGTAAATTCATATCACCTATAGAGCTTGGTGATTAATGATTTCTCGACCGGATTAAGAATTAAGGGTTACCTATTTGAAAAATGGGGATTAGATTAAGGATTAATTTCCAAAGAATTCAATTAATTTTAATCTGATGGCCTTTCTGATAAGAATTTGAATAAATTAATCCTGATTAATTTCGTGATTAAGGATTAAGTATATTAATTAAGTTAAAACAGAATTATTTATAAAATTACATCACTCCAAATTACCATAATTACAAATTTCATGGAAAGTTCAAAATTACAATTGTAATTAGTAATAGGTGAAATTACAAATTACTTTTGTGGAATTTCATTGTAATTTAATGGCATTTTAAATAAATTACATGACTCCAAATTAGTAAGTTCTAAATTACAATTGTAATTTAATTGCATAGGTTCACATTTCCTTGAAAAATGTAATTAAATTACGTGTAATTAAGCTCTTACTATACTAAAATGTCCAGTTTTTCAGAAATATGGTATAAGAAGATTACAACGAAATCGACCGAATGGCAAAAGTCGTTCAGTTTTTGTTGTAATGCGAAAGGGGAATAAGAGAGTAATATATTTACTCATTGATTTTGCATCGACACGACAACAAAACAATTATTTACTAATTATGATTGTTGTGATTATAGTCAGTTTATTAACACTTTGTATTTGTGTGGCAGGAGGAGCACTCATTTCCCGCACTTGTCCGGAGCCACTTCAGATGTTGTTCAGTTGCAGCGTCATTCGTCCAATCCCCCGAAATGGGAGTCACTTTCGAACTCCCTGGGCGGAGCTTCGTTGGCGGATGATGAGCGGATGCGACTGAACGACTTGTCTTTTCACAACGAGAGTCCCTCCAAAATATTTTCCAAGAGCCACAGTCGATGGCCAAGTCTTCCCAAAGGCTACAAGCGGCTACCAGCCAAATCTCCGGATTCGAGCGCAGCTTCGGCGGGAAACTTGATGGAAACAAAAGATGAGCTTAAGGTGGTTCGAAGCCACCAAGACAACGACGCGATGCAAAAATGGCTTCATGACTTGAGACAAGAGACTGAAAATGAATGTTTCCACACGCTGCAAAACAAATCCATTGCGGAGGAGCAGAGTACTTGCCGCCGACAGACCAATCCCTCCACCCTCACCCCTCATCCGTCTTCCACATGTGCTACCATTCACGCCGTTGCCGCCTCTCTCCATTCAATCAGAGCTATTGAAAAAATGGCAAATGTTATTTCTGCAGAATTCGCAACAATTTGCAAGTGAGTACACAGAAATGTGGATCCTGCTTATAATTTGCCAGAGAGCACATTCTTATATAGAATATATTTTTGGCTTGGTCGTTGCGTTACTTTCAAAGTGAGAGAAAAGAGAATAATGAACGCACTAAAATTAAAAATTCGATTTTGCAAATTTGCAGATATTTGGAGGTTGGAATGTTGCTTGAGGTTTCGTATTCGGTGGAGAGTCTGGTCGAAAATATCAAGAAATTCATTCGCCATTTTCAAGAGTCGACTGATTTTGTAAAACTCGTGAAATTGGAGAGCTGTTTAGGTGCGTCCTGCGAAGAACTGAGCTCCGCGGGCCGACGTCTTGCCATCCGCCAAACTGATCTCTTGTCAAATGGGGACAACGACGATGTTGACATGGAAATAATTGGCCCGTCCAGCCCCCAACAAGTGGATGTTGAGAAAGACTACGAAGGCGTGGTGCGAGAGATTGTCGTAGGAATTGTGTCCCTGGGGAACCTGTTTAGTCAGACGGTGGACATGAGACTCACCAGCAACTTGTCTTCCATTGTGGCCACAATCCACGCCGGGGGAATTCCCACAAAAGTCGCTCTCAGGTTGTTTGCCACTGTGCTCGCAGATGGCGGGATGCATTTGTGCCACCTCGCTTGTGATATTGATGCCGTCAGAGCTTTCCTCCTCGCCCTACACCACACCCACGACCAACACCAAAAAATACTTGCATTGAGATGCCTCGCTACTATTCTCTGCGTCCCAGAAGCTGTCAATCATTTTGATAAGGTAATGACCGCCAATAGCTACCCACCACCACCGTCCCCTCCTGAGTCCATTTCCATTCGTACGAAACGATTATACTTCCAATTTTTATAACTACGTTTGTTTATTCACTACTAATGCCCACCCACACCACCTGCTTATGCCAATCATGAATTTAAGAACTCAACTACCCCCGTTTTTTGACCCTCACGAGGGTCTATGCAACCGTATTGTGCGTTTGTGCGAGCGAGACACTCTAAAGTCCTAATCTGTGAGATAAACAAGTGAAACATGGAAAAAATGTTCACAAAAGTTAGGGGACCAGTTCGTTTTCCAATTGAGACACAATTTTGCACGATATTTAATTTATAGATTTATAATTGCGTTTGCTCTAATTATTTTGACCCAGATTTTTGAATGAGTAGAGTTGTTAAAATATGAATTTCAGCTTTTTTTAAAAGCGCATTTTTTAAAAGCGCATTTTTTATACAACTCGAATAAATAATTGCATCAATTGAGTGGTATTATTGTTAATAAATATGCGAGATAAGAAATTTCAGATGAATATTGAAGAGAATTTATTTCATAATAGTGATGAATATTTAGGCGGGTGGATTTGAAATAGTGGGCGATCTGCTAAGCGATCCGCTGTATGGAATATCGGTGAAAGTGGAAGCAGTGTCAGTTCTGACCCAAGCCACTGATCCGTGGCTCGATCTCGAGAGTACTCTTAGAAATCTCAGCCTTCACTTGGAGAAAATCGTCTTTTCACTAACAAGTAAATATTTCACACAATACCTGATTTAAATTATTAATTAGCACGAAACGTGAGATAATGCATGTTGCTTCAATTTCTTTGCATCACCATGTAAATTATTGATTTAGTACCAATGTCAATGTCTATTAAGTTTTGATTTATTTGCAAAGATCTGATATCGCACGTAAGATTGGAGGAGGATTCATTTCTGCTCGTCGTGGCTGCTATCTCCAACTTGACGTTCTTGGAAGCAGCATCTTTGGATATGTTACGTCGCTGCAGCACCGTCACCTTCATTCTGCAGGCCGTTACCTTCAAAACTGATTTCTCAATCTTTGTTCTCGACCATGCAAGTTTCAATTTTAGTGAATATTCTACCTTAATCGTTAAACTTATTTTTTCTCTAAAAATTCAGAATTAATTCAAATTCAGTTTGTACATTCTAAATGATAATTGGAAACTAATTCCCAATAATGAGGAAATAATAGAAACGTGCACACGACCGTGGAAATGACAAAT
>JABASC010004114.1:0-12514 GCA_019776185.1 Plutomurus gul | reverse complement strand
GGGAATTTCACGACAGCATTATTGTGATCATGTGCTCCAACTTTGAGTAAAGTCAACTCTTTGGAAGTAAGACAAAGGCGGTAAGGGCCAAGGATGTTCTCCTTACTTCCCAGTCCCTTATTGAGAGCTGTGACGAGCCAAACATGCTCGAAATGAGGTTTGCTAAGAGTTTGCACGTCGTCGTCTTCAAATTCTTCGTCTCCAGCTAATTTATTCATTTCTCGGAGCCAGTCATTCATCTCGTCCTCACTATTCATGGCGATTCGGACACAGTCATTATGGGTATGCAGCGCTATGGAGTACTTGCATTTCGACTCTGTCCGGCTGATATTAAAGCACGCTTTCAGAACGATACTCCTAAAAACAACAATACAAAACAAAACATGAGAATAATGTTGACCAGAAGAATTTCAATAATTTAGCATGCATTAATCATTCACCCATAAATACATAGATCTGAAAAATAATTTCACATACCTAACGTACACGATGTAAAATTTAAATCGTATACATAATACGCAAACATATCGAATACATTTATAAAAATATTCCATTCAATTGAGCAGTTTTGATTTGACTATAGAGTGACCCCCTCATTAGTTCAATTGTAATGTTGTGCACTGCATTACATTTTTCCATGTAAGTTACGTTGGTTCACTTATTTTAAGTGCTATATCTGTTCATTCTGTTCACTGTGTTCACACATACGTTTATTGTACTAAGTACATAATAGTGCATAAAAAATAGCACCTCTGACATACAATATCCATCACCACAATCAAAGTACAGTATATCCTTTTTATACATAAAGAGGTACATATAAACAAAACGTGTCCATAAAAGAGCAAGCAGAAAGCAGCAAGAAACTCTAGTAAATATTATTGTGAGTAAAAACACTTGCTATCTCACATACACTACTAGTTATACTACACAGTTCACAAATAATGCCTTCAAACTTTACTATCCAAAAAAATTCAAGGTTTATCAGCTTCTCTAGAAAACAACAAGCCCTCCCAATAGCATAGGATGGTATGCAGTTATCAACTTCATAAAGACAACATGACAATATCATTGAGTTACGTACATAGATAGCTACAAATATATATGTAATATAATCCATGTATGTATATACAAATGCGTATACTTTTAGTTAGGTAGTTTATCTACCTACACATTGACGTTACCTGTACACATTGGGTTTACCTTTACCTGCCAAATAAATGACGAAACTCAAATCAACTTTTTCCTTTCTTTCCATTGCAAACATACTAAATATTCCTACATACATACATACACACATTCCTTCGACAACACATCCACTTCTACTGCAAGTGTATTATACCTGTTTTAGTAGGCTGGCTTGTACATAACTGACAAATCTATTCATACAAACTAGAACCTGAGCTTTACTTACATTATACAAATATAACAGGCTAAAAGGAACATACTATACATAATATAATATTTGCAATTGAGGGAGAGAGAACCACTAGACTACTTGAATATAGTAGGTAGCAAAGCAACCACCTTAGTCTTTTCAGGCCAACACACTTTCATACCATGAGGAATGCAATCTCTTCGCTTTGCACAAAAAATAAGAAACAACAGCACCCGAACTGACACGAGAAACTTGTTATAGATATACAATATTATAAAAGGCGACTTAACATACATACATACTATAGACAAACAGTGGATAGTGGATACCCCAAGACGCATATTACATACAAGTATTACAACCAACTATAGGCCAGTAAATTATATCCCACCCATCCCATCTCTCCAACACGTATACAGTACAGATTCAATCTCGTTACACATTATGCATGCACCATGCTAAACATCAGAGATTGTTGTAGTAAATATCTAGTACCTACGCATACTATACCTACCTACCTACTTACATTCCACATTATCAAGCAATTTAATCCATACTTTATCTTCGCACACAAATATGTGTACCTGTCTTCTGTGAGTACAGAGTGAGCTGAGTTGTCTTTGGTGGAGTTGCTTTATTGTTCTGTAACAGCAGCTGAAACTCAAATGCATCAAAATTCAGCAGACATTTCTACTGCCAATACCCTTACCTTACTTCACTTGAATTATTTCGTATTACATGTACCTTCCACGAGTTCCACTCACAACATCCGTGCTATTGGTTTTCTACAACAGCTGAAGTGTATGGAAATGATTTGCAAATATTTGCAACGATCTTTGTGAAGGTCACTCGACAACTATCTGTACATAAACCCTGTCCAATCTGTACACTGCGCATATGAACAGAATTGAATATCCATATCATACATAAGTAGAAGTACGTTACGTTCATAATACATCATAGTGATATAATAATAAAAATTTTGAAGAAACGTGCCTACCCCAACCATCATGTATCCATGTGTCTATCTCACTTAATTTCCACCAAGAGCAAAAACTAATCATCTTATAGCGAACATCTTCGCACAATCTGTAAACACTGTCAACGAAAATTGTTGTGTGAGGAGTCTACTGGCTCAGCGTTACACACATTAGGGAAAGATACATAATAAATATATGTTCCTTATCACTCTGTGACTAAACCGCGAAATCAGTTGAGCTTACTCTACGGTTCTAATTTACACATTAAAACCAGACACAAGAGAGCAGAGACAGTAGGCATTTAACCGATTTTAAACTAGTAATTTCTTGTTTAATACTAGTATAGTGGAAAATCGACTAATTATGACTCTGAGGAATCTATCAGGGTAGAAAATATATTGTATACTTAAATGTAGGGAGCTGTCGTTTGTATTTGTATGTATGCAAAATACAAACTTTTAGTGTAAATTCAATGCACGCCATGCAATAAACATCAAGGCGGCCAAAATCACTCGTACGTACAATGCTAGTCAAGTAAGTGAAGTCATCTCAAAGTAAATACTTCCACTAACAGCACAGTTTCTTTGTTTGCAACGGATTTTAGGAGTCTGTCCAATTTTTTCTGTCTGTCTCTCTCTAAATTTTAGTCTCGCATTCAGTCTGCAACCTAAAGAGTACTATTTTTGTTTACTCTCCTATTATTACTTCACCTCAAAGACACAGTACACAAACCAAAGAGCGCACACTATCACGTTTCTGTTTTCCAAACAGTTCCAGCTTACCTATGTACATTTTGCTCATTCACTCCCTTTCTGACCTTAACTTGTACACAACACGAGGAGAACGGGTAAAAAAAGTCAAGATGAGAAAAATTACACCTTATACTACTTATCTTAGTATAACTATAGGCAGACGGAATCGTACAGTGACTCACAATCTTATACATGTATAGTTAGTTGTCTCACACTCACTTCCACTCCACTATTATGCATGCAGCTCTAATTTTAGTTTCATATCCGCTTCCAAATGTCAGCCAAAAAATACTTTAATGCGCACACAAGCAAAACAAACAGTTAAGTAACACAATAAGGAGCAAGGACGTCCTACAATCATCCAACATCTCACTGATTGTCTTCTCTTTTCATTTGTGTACATACAAAGTGCAATTACATACACACATTTGCCATTAAAACACAGTTAACTGGCTCTTTTGTGCAGGAAGGTGGAATATGAGACTACACACAAACTTTGCTTTTATTAGTAAATTGCATCACATGAGAACAGGGCATATTTATTTGAGTGAACATTACAAAAAGTCGTCGCATTAGCTACCTTTGGCTGTTCTGCTCTACTGTTGGACTTTCCATTTAATTATAAACCAAGCCAGTTTATCCCAATGACAAAACTACTAAATTCGTCATTAACATTGCTTTGTATGGACACAGTGTAGGATGTAAAATACCTGAGTAGCTCCTACTAGGTAGGATGAACATACTACGACCAACTGTAGGCAATGCAAGAAAGAGTTTCAAGAGTCAGCTCCAACAAACCTCTTAGCACGGGACGGGATGTACAATGTTCTACATGATACTACAGGATCGCAGAAGACTTGGTTTTTGTGTTTATATGCACGTATTTATTTATACGCTTAGGTGCTTCTGTTTACTTGAGTGTGTTTATGACATAACTAACTAATTGCAAGTAAATACGTGTCATTGTTGAAATACGTGAAGAACAAAGAACAAAAAAATTATACTTTAATAATGTAGAACACTTATGAAGGTGCGAAAGACAAAATACATATACACACAATCTACAAATACCTATAATGTGTGGATACATGTAGATTCTAACCAGATAACGATTCGAGTCGACTGACAATGAGCTCGACTATCATTGGTAGGATGCCGACAGAAAGGCGACAGTGCAAAATTAGCAACCAACCAAAATTATTTGGAATAAAGAAAGAATGTATTCTCTTCAAAAATACCTTCACTCTGTGATCACGTATGTATCTACATACAATCTGAAGCTTGCACAGACACAGCGAAGTTAAATCAAGTCAACTGAACTGATAGCATACATGCAGAAGTACAAATGCATTCAAGTCAAGTGAAGCCATCACGACACGACACTCGCTAAGTCAAGTCACCAAGGAAAAGTAACGATGAGCCAACTACTGAACTGAAGAAGCTCTCCTAAGCAAATGAAAATGTGTTTGTTGCTCAATAAGCCCAACATCCAACCACAAGTCGTAAGAGATTTTCCTCTTCTCCGAGATAAGCTTTTACTCATACTCTAATGTACTTACTTATGTATACCTACATACATGTACACAGTTATGTAAACGAACTCACAGCTCTAGTAATACTGTCTTGTCTCGTCTGCTCTACATTCTGCATATATTTAAGATGCATGCATTACATGCTTTTTTTACTCTCATAGTCAGATTTTAAAAAGATCAAACGATATACACTTGGCACTATTTGAAGATCCATTCTAAAGCTCCACACACTGTTATCAAAGACAAACTTACATAAATTACTAAATAGGTATACCTCCAAACCAAAAAGGTATGTAGAAGATATCTCTCCATTTGTTTCCCCTACTGCATTTAATACTGTTGTGCATAGTACTAGAAATACTTGTCTTGTAGTCATTGCACCACTGCTTGTGGCATTTCTCAATAAAACACAGATAACCGTCTGGATGTGTATAGTATGCACATAAACGGTTAATATGTATCTCTGTATAACATCGCTGATTTGGCTTACTGCTACCATATATTTATATGTATCTATTCTACCACCGTATCAATTGCAAAACGCAATCACTACGAAAACAGAACAGTTCTCCAGAAAACAGAACTGAACTATTTGTGCAAGACAACTATTTAACCGAGCAACCAGGAAAATCGTTAAATAGTCAAACTGAGAAGCGGCACAACCGCTCATAAAAACAAAGCTAACTCATAAAAAGAGGAATCAACGGCAACAATATTGGAAAATGTACATTTGTATACATTCACCGTCTTTTACAGTCAGTGCACTCGCAAGACAACAAAACAATAGTACGATCAAAATTACCTTCTCCTCTCCAAATGCTTTTACATATTTATAATCCTTAAAGTAGACAGAGACAGGACAAAAAGAAAGGGCAAAGACTTGTATCTACCAACGAATGTAACCGATTCTACACACAGCATAGTAGTCTAACTGGAAGAGGGGAAACCACATCCGCATCGATACGGATAAAGTATTTTATATCCTCATACATAAGTTCGCATTTATTGATTCGTCTGGCTTGTCTTGACCAAATTGTCGGTTGCGTGCTTGCAGGGGATATCCCAAAAAACCGAACACGGAAATAATGTAATACACCCGGACAATTGAACAAAGTAATAACATTAAGAGTCTAAATGTGTGCATGCAGTCCCTTCTGTTTCACAAATATCTCCCTGGCTCCTATTTCGCATGTAAATAGACACAGAAAAGGAAATGTTTCCTCAAGATGATCGTCTCACCTGTTCTCAGTACTCGAGGCAATTTACAAGAGAACGAAACCAGACTCGAAACGAACAATGAGTAAAACATCAAACGCTGTGTTCTACAGTGTGGTACTGCTAAACTCTAAAAATCTTTCTTTACATCCATAACATACATATAACATCGTTTATTTAATTAGCAATTTCGGCCATACTATCTAAACTGGTACTGAAATAATATTTGAGTTACTTTGAAATTATAGATTCATTGATTATTAGAGTAAAGGTGGTTATGTAGAATTATCATTGAGTCGCCAAGCACTGAAATATCGTCTATTATTGTATTGAAAATCTTTGATGAATTTCATGAAGAATCCAGGTTTTGCAATATTTCTGACTTCACCCACTTTACAGGATAGGACTGTAGAAAGAAATTAGCAGGTTCCTCTCGCTCCTTTTTTAGTAAACCGCTGATATAGTGATTGAGTGTAATTTTTATTTGTCTTTGGAAAATGGAATTGCTGCTGTATAGACTTTATTTATATCTTTTCGTCGGTGACTATGTAATTAGTAATTAGGCTTTTCAGTATCAGTCTTTCTTAAAATTGTGGGTCCAAAATAAATCTTTCCCTCGAATTTTGTAAATCAAAACGTGTATTCGACTGGTGCTCCCGTTTTCCATTTTATGAAATTGAATTCTTCGTTGACTGTCTTTTGTCTATATTTTGGTTTTAGGGAGAGCCTCCGTGATCATCAGTGATCATTGCTTGCTGTCAAATCGTTAGTATTTTCTTGATTGTCAGTCACTATTGAACAAAAGTATTAAGAATACTGAATAAGATACTGCCTGTGCATTATGGCTTGATCTGTCTAAATTAAAAAAACAAGAGTAACAGCAAGGCTTCCATCATCAGTTTTGCTATTATTATTTTAACTTGAATACACATGAAAATACTAACAGTTACAACTACATATAACCACAATTTTATTAACGTTTAATGAAAGTGTAAAGGATAGACATTTTGAGTTAATTGCACACAGGTGCAAAACCTAATTGCAAAGACTTCAATACAAATATTTAGAGGTAGTTGCATGCATTGGGAATTCTCAGCCTTTTCAGAAAAAGGATTGCAACAAAGGTTAAATCCATCAAATTTCATTAGGTGATTATAACACTCATCGCATAACATTAATGATGGATTAACAAATTAAAAGTAGCATCCGTGCTCCCATTCCTTTTCGTTTTCCCCGAAATATATCCATCATTGGGAAAATAATACTGCGTAGTTCTGTCATAATTGGTAAACACAAATGGTTCTGTTTACGTTTTATTACTACAATAAGGGCCGTGAGATTTTTAACCAAATACTTCCAAGGTCTTCACCTGTATACTAGTACATTTAGATCCCTCAATAGGTAAATCATTAGACTGGAGTACTGCTGTATCGTATGTCGCTTACCGCATCTTCTCTTACAGTACAACGCAAGAGAACACGATCCGCGTTTCCCCTAACCTAACGAATGACTTTTATCATCAACTAATTCTTACTAATGGTTTCCACAAAAAATTGGTTTTCACTCTAACTCTAGTCCTATGCCTAACAAGGAAAGAAAAGTCCTGAAGTTTTCGAAAACATGTTTACATCCGTCGAGTCGAGTGTCGACAAGATATCACTTCTCGTAAACAGTCAACATAGCGAAGCCTACCAAACGAACCAATTTGTAAAAAAATATTTCTAAAATTTACTATAGGTATTCACTATTCAACCCTTTTCCCTCAAAAATAACGAAGCTAGATTTAGAGATCAACATAGCGAAACCAACCAAACGAACCAATTTGTAAAAAAATATTTCTAAAATTTACTATAGGTATTCACTATTCAACCCTTTTCCCTCAAAAATAACGAAGCTAGATTTAGAGATCTACAGACACTTGTTTACGTGCTCGTGCTTGGGCTCAGATATCATTAAAAAATAATCGTGGAAACGCTCATTATTACTTTATGCCACAGCACAAATGATTGACTTCTATTTATCTTTATATTCATTCGTCGTTTGTCGTTCGTACGTAACTACCACCTTAAATATGTAAGGCAGATATTCCAAAGTGTCAATCGATTCAAATGGTAAATATGTAAAAATGGTATACTGTAATTGCTTCATATTTATATTTTATATTCATAGTTTTTATATGAAATAGAAATTGCTACATCCACGGTATGGTAATATCTTGTGGTGGTATTTGCGTAAGTCTATTTGGAGAACATGACGAAAACAAGTGGCAATTGTGTCACTAGTTATGAACGTATTTTTTAAACTTGTGCTGAAAAATATAGGATTCAACATATGTTCACTATTACGACTACTATCAAGTTAACATAACCTACGTCAATGCCACCATACATTGTAAACAACTTGCTCCATCAGAATCACAGTACAATCAATTAATCACTTGAAGGTATTAATACGTTTTGAGGAGCATGAACGCATGCAAAATCATAATAATAGCTTAAATTAAAGTAGTCTGATTATATTAAGTCATATTATTATATAAATGACACGGTAAAGCTACATGTAGTATCCGTGTTGTGTCGTTCAACGTCATTTCAACCGGATCAACCCACACACATTCACGTTTGACATTCGCGCATACAGACCACTTATAAACATTAAATAACTAACCTACGTAAATAATTCGTGACAATCAAAGCACACTAAAGCGGTTAGATTGATATAGATACAATCATCGCACCTTCTAGGGACGAGCTATTTTGATATGAATAAATATTTCGAATCTATCCATTGTTCATATTTTTATTAATGCGTATGTAAGTATTAATGACGTGGACAATTACATTATTGTTCGTCAATGCACGTATAAGATAACTTATAAAAGCCTAGTCTAACACTTGCAACTGAATATTTTGCTACAATTTAGGATATATACCGTATTTTATGCATGAGCATGCATATAGATACATAATATAACGGTGAATTAGTATAAGTGGTACACAAATATAGTACAAATTAGTAAGCAAACAACAGAGCGAAATAACATTTTTTACTATTTATTTATTATAACGTGTAGGGATGGTGAACTCCCTTTCCCATACATGTAAGTCATTTCGTTAATCTAAATCTATATTTACTAAATATGTACTAATCCGCGCAGACTCATAAACTTACGCATGACGCAAATATTTCTGTTGTGGCCTATTCAGATTATAGATTCTGCTGCGTTTCCCTACCATTAATATTGACAAGAATAAAGTACACATAATTTCAAGTGCATCAGGCTCAAATGACTCCATTAACTCAATTTTCAACAAAGTCTGCTAAATCCTAAATCACTGATAATTTATTTGGTATATGTTTATTTTTATTCTAGTAGTAGTACTTATCAGCTAAATCCCGCACGTACCGTACAAGTTCAGATAACTAAGAGCGATGATGCTTATCGGTATAATTTGCAAATGTTACAAAATTATCTTTGACAGATAAGTATAACACGTGATGATTTGATATAGTGACGAAATTGAATGCAAGACTGTTATTATTACCAAATAATGATTTTTGGCAATACAATCTTAATCTTATTTTACGCATATAATAATATCACCGGCTTTCAATCATGAGTTCCAACAACTTGGCTGTTGAAGAAACGTTTATGTTATCCTAAATCATCGAACTATACCCAACGAAGACTGGAAAACAGATATGTGGTACGTGCGATTTCAGGTAAATAGCACATCCATTGTTAATTGTATCATCAACCTCCGCTCACCAAAACTGCACAATATAAAAACACTAAATGTGTATTAATACATGGCTACTGGCAATGAGCATGACATCATCGAATAAAATCCAATGAATTCAATGTAATGCGGTAAAAAATATAGGCATGACCAATAATAACATCATGGCAATTGTTAATTGCATGGTTACAGGGCGAAAGATGTATAGAATGTTGTCGCTATTTACTATTTACCGAGAATTTCAAAACCATTGGCTTTGTCTGGCTTGACAAATGGAAAAACAACCGAGATAGTACATTCGGTGATACACGAAGTGCGTCTCTACCATGTTGTCTCTCTCTGTCTCTATCATTTTCCACACAAACACAATGTATTACTTGTGTGTACTTATCAGCAAAACTGCATAACATTTCCACAGAACTATGTCATGAATAACAATGCAATAACACAGGTATTATCATATCGCAAAATATTGTAACAACAGAACAATTCTAACAGAAATCATCATGCAAGCTTTTGGACAGAGCTTACAAAGATAAAAATACGTATACCAAGCATAGGTATAAATATGTTGTTCATTTAATGTATGTAAATGTAATCCTACATACTGTGTACCATTGGCAGCCAAGTCAGGACAATAGTTCGCCTGAAGTGAATAGTTTATCAAGAACAACCGCTAATGGGCTGGAAAATAATCATGGGGAAAGTTGTTATTTAGTCGAAATGAGTGGACAGTCCACCAGTATCCGCACTCGTACTACCAGTATTTTATCGCCTGTATAATAGTACGTAGCAATGACGCAGTAAGTCGGTTCCGTTCAGCTCATTCTCAACGCAGATAATGAGACTGTTTACGGAGATTCCTAGTAAACTGTTTCAACAAACATTTTTCCTTTCATACATCTACCACTATCAGTAAGTGAAGGAACTCCTATTACCACATCATCATAATTTGCCACACATGTACATTGACAATCATTACATGTTGTTGTATTGAAATGGATGAGTATAGAAGTACATTTAAAATCTCAAAAGCATCCAGATCCGCATTTCATAGAAATTTAGTTAATCCTCACACTTACCACAACTAACATTAGTAATGGAAAAGGAAAACAAGTCCACTACTTCTTATACAACTTTCGTGAACTTACACTGTGTCGTCTGTTCATTGTTTTTGAATGAAGCAAATCTTTCGCTCCTTTGTAACATTCAATCAAAATGTGTATCAGTTCACTCTGCAGCAATCGTAATATCAATTTCTATCATATAACATTAGCGTGGATGTATTCAATGCATCCAATGTATTCATGTCATCTCACTTCATTGATAGACAGGACAAGAACACTGCCAAACCCAAAATATATTATAGAAAACAAGTTGGAGAGGCGGAGTCTTTGCCTTTTCTAGGAAAATATTATCGCATTTATCATATTTATCATAGCCCACAACCTACAAAGAAACCATAAAAGTCAAACATCACAACACAAAAATAAGGATTTCATTTCATACATATGTACATGTACTGTACAGCACACACACATGTAAATTATACATTAATACTTACTAGTTTCATTTGATAACATTGCTCCCAAGACGAACTCATACTACCAAGGTGCAGAGTGCATATAACCACAGAGTATTAGAAATTAATTATCTTTGGGTATATGTATGTAGTAAATACGACGTATTTAAAGCAAACATAAACATTTCGTGGTGCTACGCATACATACTAACGTAGCCATAGGTATATATATTTTGCATGTGTACATCACAAATACTGTGCCACAAAGACAAATTATACACATGAGACGCTTACTGTATAGGTATACATGGCATAAATAGTTAGATGACTGTTGTAAATACGAATAGTCAGTTAGTACGTCTCATAAAATTCACATCTTATTGCAACTCTGAACATTAACGGCTACAGGACGATAACCAAACAGAAATTAGCATCAAAGTCAATAGGTGCACAATAAAGACTCAGCCGTAGTTCGTCTATTTAACTACCAAATGGAAATTAACAGTGGAAGCAACAAACCAGACGAGCATGCATTATAACTGAGTAAACAAATTGTTTATATAGACGTATACAGTCTATGTTACCGTGTATATTTTGCAATCGCTTTGTTTCCAGTTGTCCGTAAGTCCCTATTTTAGATTCATTAAGATGGTCAGTTTGAAAGAAAAGAGACAACTGCGAACTTTATACTGTGACAAACAAAGCGTATTATTATTACACTTATTATTTTACTGTATCCAACCACCGTTTATGCAGTGCGAAATTCAATACTTAGTATTTGAATGTTCAAAGGAAAGTCCAGTTTTACATTAAACTGCATGAGGTACAAAGCAATCTCGGCCGGCCACTCTCAGAATAAGAGTACTTATTCTCTTTTCATTCTCTAATCGTTGCTTCGCTCATTATCTGATGCAGTAATGGGTCCCAATCTTTCGCAGGTTAGGATTAGTCGACAGATAACCCAAGTAAAATTCTGTCTTCTTAAAACAGAGTATTAAATCGTCATCATAGCTTCACTGTAGACAACTACTATCTATATTCCAGCTGCATAGATCAATGAAATTAACTTTTCGATGTGCAAAAAGAAAAGTATTTGAATTTCAGAAAATATTTCGACTCGAACTGTCTTCCAACGTTCCCATCCATTTCTCTTCCAATGTTCCAACTGTCAAATTACATATGTATTTTATGTACTGCTGACTGTAAGGAATGGGAGTTTTATTTTACGTGTATCATGTCAAAGTCAAGTGAAATGAAGCAAACAGTGCAACTGCTCAACTGTGATTTTCCTTGGTTTGCAACAGACGCATGTTAATATCATGGTCGTACTTGACGATCTTTCCATGCTGCTGTCTTCATGTGATTGAAGTCCTCGCACCGTTCTACACAAAAAGT
>JABASC010004113.1:0-12514 GCA_019776185.1 Plutomurus gul | reverse complement strand
AAAGCAGAGTTCATTGCAAATTCTATATGCACCATTGGTCACACGAGCTCTTTCTGATCCTATACAATAACTCATACTCGCAATTATGCATGAGTTTTCCCATGTGAGACAGGTTTCGAATTTGCAATGCACTTTGTATTATTGTGAATGCATTCTCACGTAACGTCATCACATATTATACTGACAACAATATTCGCACATAATACATGGTACTCATTAAATGAAAATATAATTGACCAGTGTAGTAGTTTCTGTTTGTGTGCACACTCCTCTCTATACACTTGCATGTAAATAACACATGTAATTACCGACATAACACACGTAAGAGGGCTCCTCCTTGAATAATCAGTTGTTTACAACTATATGTGATCTAAGTGCATACCATTTACTAATGTAAATAGAGGTGATGCTATCCCTGTTGATTAAAGGCCAAAAATATGAATGGTCATAATGCGAATGTAGCCACTAATTGCATTAGAGGTGGGCTCATGCAGCAGACAAAGCGATTACACAGTTCTTAAGGCTCACTGCAAACGAAAAATGAATAGGAGAGTCATCGAAAGAGTTTACCTCGAAACAGTAAACCGCTCATGTACATTGGATTAGAGACTTTTCTTATCATGTGTAATATATAAGCTGGTGGTACATGAATGGGATGCCGCGCGCAAAGTAGTACACAGAACACACAGAGCACACAGACAGACATCCTGAATCAATTTATTCTGTGGAACATAGTTATAACTGCTTAAGAGTATGACCTGAGAGCTTTGTTCACATTGTGATACAGCGGTAATCTCATTAAATAATGAATGTAGCAGTTTCTTGAATTCACACTGTATGCAACCCGAATGCACAGTATCTGTGCCCTGTTCACAACCGCACAACTGTACCTTTCATAGAGGAATAAATAATTGAAGAGCATTGGTCAACTACATAAGTTGCAGTGACTTTGTCTTGTTTTTACGTAGGTACGTGTTGTGTGTGCACATTTCCTTGTGAACATTTTTAAGCTTACGCGTACGTCAGTTTTACAGCGATCTTCATAATCTAACATTTCAGATGAAGAGATTACAAAGAGAAAAGTAATTGGCAATCTATTGACAGTCAAGCACGCGGAACGATCAAAGAATTCCCCCGAGGGCAATTTTATTCCATATAGAATTCTAACCCTGTCCCATCACCCGCTGCTAAATTCTCTCTGTGCGAATGTGTAACTTGTGTTTCCTATTCACAACTATTTGCTGCAAGACCTAACCTATGTTCTTGGCGACTTTACTGGTTCAAACACATTGATCACTTTACATCACAAGTGGAGAGAGCAGGCAAATAGGTTATATAAACAGGCAATATTATAAAGTCAATGATGATGATAAGGAATATTTTGTGAACATATTTTTTTACCTGCGTGGCTGGGACAGTAGAGATAGCGAGAGTCCCCGGGATCCCCGTGCCCGTTCGTCTTTGGGCTCTTGCTACATTCAGAATTCGCCGAGTCCAGCCCGTTGCTGAGAGGAGAAATCTGATGGCAAGAGTTATTACTCCCTTCCTCTTCCTAACGAAACAACAAAGAAAACACACGAAAACATTAATTTTGGCATTAAGATTAAATTTAAATTACAATTCTTAGGTTAAAGTCATGGATGCTATTAACGTTTCATGCCATGCAGCGGAAATTGAATAAATAATGAATTTTAGCCATCTCTAAAGAAATGGCCTTGAAATTAAATTGGTACTTTGTTCATCTGCTCGCAATGCAGCTATATAATACCGTGCGCACTTAGTTAGAACTAAAGTTATCAAAATCTTTTTTTTTACACAATCAGTATAACCCCTATATTTCTCTATTGACAATTTTCCACTAACGTAGTACTCAAAGTCTACTTATACTTACATGTACAGCCGGAAGGCCATCCTTCTTCATCTTGAAACATTACAAGCCTGGGAAATTGAAGAAATCCCTACATGAGATTTTCCTACTAACTAACAATAAGTAGGAATCGCAGCTTCAATCATATTATTCATAATATGCAATTTCTCATGGGCTAGGCTCTTTATTCTGCACTGACGCACTGCACTGTGAATTTTAAATCGACATGTTTGCAAGAAATCATGTGTAAATGACGCTGCTAGAGAAAAAGTTGTTGTAGCCGGTCCCAAAGTCTCCATATCCATTGGATACACACAAGGATGCCATACTAATATCTAAAATTAGTGCCCGAACATGTTATCGACTAGCGTGTAATTCATCAGCACCTTGTATGCACTGACTTCGTGCTAATATTGAGTAAAAGCCTATTACGATGAAAGAGTCAAGCCAAATTAACTAATTGGCAGAATTCAATTCGTTTAGGACGAGACTTCTGCATCTCTTTCTTGATTATTTCAATTATTTTTGCCTCCCAGTTCTATTGTAGCTGCGAACTTATCCTTAATCGATCAACGTTATCTCTGCACTGACTCATTACCATTATTTTAGGCCGAAGTATTAACATAAGTGAGAGGAGCTAAAGAACCAAAACTGCAAGATTGCATGCACCATAACAACTTTGGAGCACAAAGAACAATTCTCTTACATGGGATAATAGAGCCTTACTGTATTCTAAGTTTGATTGCTCAGTCAAGTGGAATAATCGTTAAAATACATGAGAAGGCAAATAAGAGTTCGTGCGCTGTCCACCCATAGAAAGTTCTATCCTTTATTCTAATACAATGCTTATCTATTCAAATGCAGTATGGTTTTTAATTAATACTTGGAATATGTGCACAAATATATGCTAATGAGAATCAGTTCAGAATTAAAATAGTGCTCTGTCTGCTACAGTTTGCTACACACGTATATTTATACACAGTTCCTGAAAGGTTGTGATTTACAGCATTTCGCCTTTCAAGACGCATTATTCCTTTTTAAATGTAACTTTATGTAGAATGCTATTGTATAGGGGAATATGACATATGAATACCTCACAGAACATCATTTTCTACTTAGGATTGCCAAAACATAGCAAAAAAAAGTAAGACTGACTCGAATTCGGGCTGCAACTGTATTTCTAACATGCACACACAGCTATTTAGCATAAACTGCTTGAATGTACCTTGCGACGACGTTATTTGAATACCAATTTGTTGCATAAATGCTACTGTTAGCGTACTTGACATTTTGTATGCATGAAATGTCAACGATGTATTTTAGCAGTGGCAGTGATATAAGTGAGGACACAGGTTTGGCCTGCTAAATGATGTAAAACGATAAAGCGACAGAAAATTCCGTAAGTACAGAGAATGCGAAGAAATGAAGTGAGACTACTTACAGTTTTCGGATGTTTTGCTGAGCACTCCTCGCACATATCCCAATCACAATCATGACACTTGAATTTGGCCGATTGGCCGCAGTCAGAGCAACGATGCTCCACGTCTTTATCCATTGAGAGATTCGTTACACAAAAGTTGTTTTGTAGAGCTGAAACCTATACAATAATGTCAACAATCAAAATACAATTTCACACAATCACATATTCCACTAAAAACTATTTCCGTTCCTTTCAAGTTCTCAAAACAGAAGACACAACGCTACACCGGCATTCTGCTTATTTGTGTTCTTAACTAAAACTACAAGGTACGTACATATATGAGTCACTGCACAAACTGACAGAATTCCATTACAGGAACGGTCCCCTAAAATCTATTTATAGACACACGGTTTGCAGAACAAATTTAAAAAATTCTTTACGTAAACAACAGATTCATTTAGTCTCCAATCATCATTATTATTAAGAATAATAATAATTCTCTTTGTGACAATGTTTATTTAGGGGAGTGTAAACGGAAATAACGTTTTGGCACTGCCTGCGTCTCAAGACAAATAATTTCAGAATTTCAGAGAGCCAGAAGGTTTGATGAGACAACAAGAATTTACTATCCGTGTCCAGTTCACTGTCAAGTGCAAGTGGTGCGATTCGTGCACAGATAGTTAGTGTGTTGTTGGTGTGTATGGGACATCACAGGCATTGGTAGCAGAGAGGAAAGATGGGAATGATAGGCATATGAGAATCGTGACACGGCTCTGAACGTGAGTAAGTGGATGGTGTGCACAGGAGTCTTTTCGCGAGGGATGTGAGCGGACCAGAGTGCGTTCAGCGACTGACGTGTGAATACTCAAACTCGCGATGCGATGCAATTTTTGTCCTCTCTTTGTCGACATTCCATCCACGCCGTCCTACAACAACTCGCTCTCGCAGCGTACCAGCAAGCAAACGGGAGAGAACCCAGAATTGACGCACTTTAGACTCTGTCTGTACATTAGAATGGGGAAGGAGTGAAGGCGGCGGTGGTGGTGGTTCATTGAGAGTCAACTCGTTGGTGCCATACACTTACATTCAAGGGAGAGAATACACGCAGAGAAAACAAAACCGGTCAATTCAGTCACAGTTACTTTCTCATTAACAGTCCTAACACACTTGTGCCTATACGTTTAATCTTTTGCCAATAGCTTCTTAATATTATCCGTAAGTAGTGCTCCGTAGAATCGTGGCTGTGCTCATGTTATTATTATGTATTATAGTGAACTTACCCCTTTCTCAGGAAGAATACTCTGTTGTCTGCAGTCCGGACACGTCAGTGTCAAACTCTCTGGAGGCAAGTAGTCGACAAGACACAGCTCACAGAAAGTGTGCAAACACGGCAGTACCTGAAACACAACCAAAATTAGAGCAATCAGTACAAATTCCCATTATAACCACCATCGACGTACAGAAACAATATTTACTTTAGTTTACAATATAAATATTTCGTACAAAAACACGACCGAATGAACGTGCCGGAATTTTTAGCCATTTATTCAGTAAGCACAAATACTTGCTGTACTATCATGGGTCAACGGAGCGTTTTAGCAGAAGAATGGTGGGTCGTTTAGTGTTCGACAACAAATAATAGAGATAAGGTAATCAGGCCCATGAAAATAGTGTACTATAACAATGTAATCAGTACAGAGTGAACGAAATCAGTAGCGGGGCTGGTCATGAATACGTACACACAGAGAAGCCAACAAGGCACTATTCTCATTCTACTGCCACATAGAAAGTCATACAGTGCTTATTGAGGTGTAAGTGTAGATTTAGTGCATTCTCAGTAATCTCGACTTGCCTAAATAAGCTGAGTAGCAATGTTTCAAGATATAATTATTAGTCTCTTTTATCTGCATCACAATTCTGCTTTCAAACCTCCCTCAAAAGAATAGTAAATAAAATCTACGGTATTGTAAATCGCTATGTAGGCTTCTACGATGTGGATTTGTCCGCATGCAAAACAGACATGAACTTCTTTCTCACGATTAGACTTGGTCTCACATTAAAATAATGCATGGAGCAATGAAATGCTCTTAGCATGATTTTTACAATTGAAAGGAAGCTACTTTCCTAGAAATCAGTTTAGTTTATGTTCTCCGAAATCTACATGCAGAGGTCAAAATTCAAAATGCTACAGATTATTATAGTAAATGAACCTTGACGGCTTAATTTTGTATCCCAAGTGTGTAAAAGGTATGGAAGGTAGTAGTGATTTTAATTTTTAAAAACATGTGCTTGAACGAAAGGGAGATGTTACTGCCAACTACTGACAACTGTGAGTACGATATATCCGTTTACACTGGTGAAATGGCTTTTTTCCCAATGTTATCTGATATGTAAAGACCTTGTATTTTCCCACTTACTTAGTAAACATTTTCAGTACAAGTCCCTTTATGAAGGACAAGCCAGTAGTGAGCACGTGTTAAGAACAGACTACCAGTAGTAATAAAGGGAGCACTAGACAGGATGAAAACGGAAATGGAATGGAGTGTACAGGGATGCGGAGTGCATGTGCAGTCGATGAGTTGTGGAATGAGACTGGTCCAATCTGAGAGGTTCCAGAATGAATTTTAATGTGCAGCACGTTTTCACCGCAAACACAACTGTGTATCTGAGTGTGTGTTTCCTTTAAGCACAGAGCCAAGCAGTCAAATCAATACTCCACGTTCACAATCACAAGACCTATCACAAGACCGAGACTCCATTTGATTTCAATCCTTTCACAACAGAGTTTGGAGCAAAAACTGCACAGAAGTCACTCACAAAGTAATGTTGCTCTCAACGAACACAACAGACAGAGAGAGAGAGAGAGAGAGAGAGAGGACTACTTAGACAAGAATGGCACGGTGGCACTCCATGAAATGGTAACGTCAGATTTTTTGAGTAACTACATGTAAAAGTGGTGGATCACAAGAAGAGCGATGTGCCGGTACACAGAGAGCACTCACTCAGCACCAAATTGCGAGGACCCACTCTACATGGCAAGTATGTACGTGGAAGCATTCGGCTAATGGAGCTAACGTACAGTACGCACATTGCTCGCAGTCAGACGACGTAATAGAAAAAGGATCGTGGAATACAGTGGACTGGGTATACACTTGACAAGAGAGCTGCAGCGTCCATCCATTCATTGGAGGATAGAAGGATATTTGCCGAGCGCATTAGAAAAGAAGGAAAGGAGAGGCGAGAGATAAGATGAGGAGAGGACAGGATCTCCTACTGGCAACAAATGTATCTGGTCGCATCTATTTCATCCTTATCTCGTCGTGACTCGCCCCAGCTCAACTAGACACATTGAAATCTGAGATGGGAATGGGAACCAACTTAACAGCTAACTGTAAACATATACATATACACACACACACATACATACAGAGTCAGAGCGTTGTTAGCAGAGTAGCCCAGTGTGTACATGACACTCTCTGTGTTCAACGCTACTGCTGCTTTGTAGCATTTATATGTCCTTTGCAATACAATTACACGTATCCGCGATAAACATGGTTTTTAGTGCAAAGCCTGAGACTGGTAATGGGATATGCTGTGTGTAGAGAAATGAATCGCGCATCGTTCTTCAATCCCTGCCACCATCCACAATACAATACAATAAATAGCTTATTTTTATAGCCAAATGCATACTAAAGGAGGCTGTAAGTGATCTTCGAGAAGGGTAGCAAAGTCTTCATGTGCACAGAGACGGCCTACAAATGCAATAAGTCAACTCTCTGGTGACTCTTCCGGTCGTCGTTTGTATTGTCTTCAGATGCGTCGTACTTGAGAAAATGAGGGTGGCATGCTACTTCAATTCTATGCAATGGAATCCCTCACAAACGTCTCGTCCTATGCTTCCACGCAGATACTTTAAGTAGATGTTAGAATTTAAAACGCAGTGGCGTAGGTATGCAAAAAGTCAGAACCTTCCAAGTTCTTGGGAATTGAACAATGACCAATAATTGTATATTTGTATATTAGATTTAGGTTCATGCACTATTTTTATACTGTGCTTTAAAATTAAGGCGAAATTTCATCTGGTGAAAAACAGAATAATTTGTTCTGAGGTCAGCCTGCTGACAGGTCGAGTTAATTCTGTATTGCATTATTTGACATTTTAATAAATCTGATTGATTCGAATCAATGATGTTACAGATGTTAAATATTAAGTGTTGTCTAAAATTAATTGAGGGGGTGTGACACCCGAAAATCTACCCCCTGAGTACGCCGCGGTAGTTCAGTCAAGGAAACGAACGCACCGGGTGAACGTAGGAAGGTATCAATGAAGAGAATAGAGTGTAGACAACGGAAGCCTTAAAAAGGTAGGGCAGGATGTTTTCACATGAGTTGCTTAAGTGACTGTGACTCCGTGACATTCTCATTAGCATACATTAATAGCAGTCGAGTGCATAAAAACAATTTCTACATGCAACATCTCTGAATGTATATTACTATTAGAGGCCGGAATAGCAGGCAAATTATTATTCTAAATACCTTCTTCCTATAGCTCTGGCTCTTCGTGTTTACATGTTTCAATTCGGTTGAGACGTTATGTTGAATCCTATAGTGCCTATTTTTGCTTCTTAGGGTCTATGCCTAGGCATAGGCTATTCTTGGGTTTTCGGCAAATTGAATGCTTATTTGTGGAATTTTCCGTTTGTGCCTATAATGCATTTTTTGACGTTTATGCAAAATTATCCAAAAAAATGTTTTGTTTAAAGAATTACTACTGTTAAAGGTAATTAAATTATAATTACTTATTTTATCGGAGGTCAACTATAAAAATATGAAATTTTATAAAGCCTTTTAGATAGAAATTCTTAATTTTTCTAGTACATTTTCATTTTTTTAGAGTGCCTGCTTTTCCGGTCTCTAATTACTATAGAGAAGAGGGCAGAAACGGAAAAAAACATCCCGCATTCATGAATCTGAATTGCTAAGAGCATACACATAATACACTTACATCAGAAGCCACTAACTTGTAAGAAGTGTAGCATGTGGCAGACTACAGACGGAATAAATGCATATATATGATGGTCATTCTGTGGAACAGACAAGTCGTCAATATGTATATTTTCTACCAAAGGCATCTTCCATAATATCGATTCAAGAGGAAGATATTATAGTGAATACAAACGTAAAATATTTGCAATGGTTTACAACGGCAAGAAATAAAATTATTCTCTTTTCTGTATTTCACAAAAACAAACACAAACGAAAAATTCAAACACAGTTGCTTCTCTCGATTCATCAGTCTGTACCCGTGTAGCTGTCTTGTCCATCAGTGTAGTCATATGAATGGGATTCTTTGGAATTCCCTTCATAATCTGTTGCTAAGGATATTTGTACTTTAATGCTAACAATGAGTGTACACGGTTTACAGAAGTGTAGCATGTGTAGCCCTGAATGGCAAATGTGCTGTATTCTCTGATAAAAACGATGCGGGCCATCACGTGGTCGTAATTTGTAAAGGGTGGTCCATAAGTTCGTGTACAAACCATTATCTTAGATTAACGCAGACGCTGACGCAGACTTTAAAGAATAATAATGTGTGTGAAAGAGTAGAATATTTTTCATCAAATGATATATTTTATTTTTATTGCTAAATACGAATTGGATGCAATCCAATTAAATTAAATTTTTTTGAAAGACGAACACTAAAACCATGGCAAATTGTCATCTCTGCTGCACAAAGCAATTAAATCGGAGGAGAATTTGCTTTTATCAAACTTCAAAATATGAACTTTTCTTAATTAATATTATCGGATGCTGCATTAATTCCGAAAGAACGACCATACTACTAGACCGTACTGTTTTGTAAGCCAACATATGAACTCAAACTATAGTTTGATCTCATTTGGTTCACTCTCTATAATATCTCCATAATAAATAAATATATGATCTCTTTTGAAAGCTTGGCATGCCTATTACCTGTTTTCAGTTTGGTATTAGCGGTTTTACAAGTATGGAATACTCTACAACGTTTCTTAGGGAAACTTGGTGTTAAATGCATTAAATATTTTATAAGGTTCATAACTCGTAACAACCTAATTAATCTGTGAAAGATTTCGGCGAAAGATTTCCTCTTTATGATTCCACCAACATAACCACAATTGTGATTCAAGTGAGATTTCAGGTGGGTCTATGACGGGGTGAGCCTTGGCTTCGTTCCACACATTCAATCTATATTTATTATGTAAGCTATTCTTGCCGATAAAATGACAAGTGACAGTTGATGACAACAAAACCTATCTAAAGTGGAGATAAAGTTCAGCGTCACTAAACTCCATCTACTTCATTTTGTAAAATGTGTAAGATAAGATAGAAAGAGGTTAAGCAAGGAAAAAAATATTTGAATTAAGTGTAACTACCGATGATAGGTAGTATGTACCCTCATTGATAACACCTGACTGTATTAATTCACAAGGTTTTTGCTGGTACACGACGCAGAATGGACTTGAAGTGGCTTCTAGTCCGTACAAACCACAGTATAACAGTAAAGGACAAAAGCCGTTCTAACGCAACGTTCTAAAGTCACACAGCACATTCAGTCTGTGCTGCTGACTGTCAGTATCAAAATGCAAATAGCGAAATTTTTAAGACCACAAAGCTAAGAAGATGATAATACAAGTCGTGAATGGAAGAAAACAACGGAAAAGGCTATTACTTTGGTCATCGTTATGCCTGGAATTTCATCCACATTTAATGTCGACTTGTGACTCATCATCATTCATCAACTAGAAATCCTCTGCCTCTGCTGTATAACACCGTGCGTACAGGTGAATGCAGTTTTCGAGCTTCTTTCTAAATTACTGAACTCATGTCATGACTCATGGAACCAAAAATGAACAAAAACCTACAGCACAACAACCTTTCTTAATGTTTTCCGAATATTTAGTGTCCAATGCATCTACATATGCGAGGCAAATGTATCTAAATATTGCTGTTAAAAATTATACACATTAAGATTGACTCGCAAATGGAATCTCTTGAAGTCAACTTTGAATAAGGTGTCAGAGACATTGAACTACTTTCGGTAATGTGGCAGGTTCTGAGTATTTGTTAGGTATGCGAGTACTATGTCATCATAATCGTTAGTCCAACATTGTCTATGCTTATAAAGAGGTTCTAGTGTGTAGTGTGTTGAACAATGGCACGTTGCCGGTATGCGCTCTTTTCAACATGACGTCTCATTGCTGAAAGAAAAATGCCAAGAATTGTAGTCTCATTCCCACCTTGTTCACAGTGTCACTCACAATAGAACCAACCATTAACTACGACTACATCAGGTTATCTGTGGAAAGGTTCTTGTGAGAAGTGAGTTTCTTCTCAAATTTTATGATAAAGTCCTCGTTCCTGTCTCCGAAACACTAAAATTATACTCAACATTATATTTCCTGGGAGAAGTATCTGTTGGTGCAACAAAGATATATACAACGAACACTTTTTGCCTTCCTTCCCTTGTTACCTCGAACGACATTTTATTCCCACTTATCTCCAATGCTCTATTTCTATTGACACTCATTGTCAAGTATGAACATATGTCGTAGTCGTTGAACAATTTCCAGCAAGAGGAATTGTGAAAACGCACTCTGCTGTGAGAAAAATTCCCAAGTTTTCCCCGCATTGCATTTTATCGTAGGAATGAAAGTTAGCACGCACGGCGTACGTGCATTAGAATTCCATCGTAAAATGGTTAACGTATCACCAATTAGTATACATATATGAGACATGCCGTTAAATCAAAACAGAAGTTGAATTGTGTGTTTTCGAATTGTACTCAACACTTTGCAATAACATGTCAAATTTAACTCATTATTCTGTTCTCAATTCTGTCAACACAGATGTGTGTGTGCGATGAAAAGGCGAATGAAAATGCCAAAGCAGGTATATTTAAACAGTATAGTTATAGTTTGCATGAACGATTTAACAGTAGTCTTTTAATACCATTTCATTACAGTTACGTCGCACTTATTAGGGTATAATTAATAATTTGCATCTGTCGGCAACCATTAAAGAATTCGTATAGCTATCGCTTCATATTTTTACGTACAATTGAAAGTAATAAATTCGGACAGGCATTCGAATTTGCTTACAGCAGATGCAAGCACGTGTACAGGGTGACACAGTAAATCGGACTCCATCATCTTATTAAATTAATCCTATGGAACCTTGAAAAAACATTTCTCATCAAAAATTGCATGTAAAATATGTTTTCAAAACATTCTCCATTAAAATCTTACTTTCGAGAAAAGGTGTAAATCATGTTGCATCACTTGAACGTCACCCTGCACGTATTCACATTGGTACATAATACACCTAAAACAAGATTTTAACAGTCGCTGCCTTTTGACATCATATCGCTTACATAATGCAACGTTTTCAAACTGTCAAATTGTCTCATGTAATTCTGAAGCGGTTGGCATTCACATTTGCCGTCAGAATTAACTATGTAATCTGTAAGAGAAGCGACTAGAGAAGACGACAGTAGCCAGCCAAATTTCATTTTAAGTTTTGGCAGCCGGTTGGTGCACGTAATTGTGACATTGTCAGGTGGCCATATGATATTGCAATTCTAAAAACTACGTACCTATGTAATCACGTCGTCTCACACATACGGTGCATACATACTGCTGCTACCTCACCGCATTGTCAGAAAATCTGCGCTAATATTCTCCATAAAGTAAATCTACCATTGTGCTACTAGACATATTCCCGACGTCTGAGTGCGTGGCATTGAGCATACTCTCCATTACAATGAATATCTCAGGCCTAGACGTCGTGACTTCTGTATTTTCCTTCCAACTGCAGCAAAGTACGACATTTCTGCAAATCTGGCATTTTGAATGCAATAAAATCCAAAAGCCTTAGAAATATTCCTTGAAATACCCTGCACAGAGCATTTAGGTAAATAAACGCCAAAGCTATACAATACTCGTAATTGCAAGGACACACTGATGTCCGGTGTTACACGGAATGTGCTGTAAAATGTACCCGCTACACGTCTTGAACTCATACTATTTGTTAGTCCATTAGAACCTTTATGGTTGTTATACATGCATACAGTGTTGTAGTACCTACTCTGCAATATTTGCATTTCAACACTATAACGCATAATATCACATTCGCCCAACTAGCATTACTTTAGCAATCTAATTATGCAACAATTGACGATTGCTATGCGT
>JABASC010004112.1:0-12515 GCA_019776185.1 Plutomurus gul | reverse complement strand
GTACATTTTGAGCGACTCGGGACCCTAAGATCTCAGCGTAGAAGTATGGCTAAAACTCTTTTCCTTTCTACATTTATGGAGACAATTTCTAACTAGATCTTGCATCAATGTGAAAATTTGAAATTAGCAGAAGTCTATCGAAGAAAGAGCGAGATCGAGATCTATAAGAAGAAAAGTCTTTCGCGAACCAGATAGACATTCGTTTCTATAACCTACAGATAAACAAAGTTGTATCTACTACGGTAAATTATTCTAGAATCTGTGGATGTGAAGCTACTCCCCAGATAATGTCTTTCCTACAACAAACCACCCTTTATTTACAGTTTGACAATACAATTTAACAACATAAATAATAAAGTACATACGTACCTTCTTGTATGTATAAATATTTTACTTTGTTAAGGCTTGGTGCGCGTGCGTATTCCTAATTAGGATGATCCAATTAGTCCGTGATAATTAGCGGACTAATTGGGTTACTGCACGTACATGGACAGGGATCTATTTCTTTTTATTTACAGAGTAGGAACAATTGTTCCGACTGTTAAATACCTGGAGAACTGATGTAAGGAATATTTTGTTGGTTTGATGTATTTGAAACACTTATTTTGACAGTTCAACATTTTATAATTTTAATAGTAAAACGAGGAGGGTGCTGTGGGTTAGGAAATTTCGTGTTTACATAATTTCATAATTTTCATATCTAATATGAAGGATTTCATGTTGTTTTATTTTATACATTGTATTCATCAGGTTCTTAGGCACAAATTCGATTAATATTAGGTATTATTAATGGTAAAATGCGGTAGTGACAACATTTTATTTAAAACAGTGTTGTCGGTTGGAAAACGACTCCTTTTGCCACTAATGACCCCTATTTTCCCAATTCAGCTTCTTGAATACTCTGTTATGATTGAGATGGAGATGGATTCTATGTTATGAGCAATGCAACCGACAGACGGAGGTTGTTCGGAAAGATTGTTGTATTAATATCGCCATAAATCGATGAAGTGTAGAATTTGGATTACTTTTGTCATTTGCAACACTAAAAGTGCTCTTTCCATTTAAAATTTCGTCTGTAGCTTCGTTCAATTTGTCAATATTTACTCCACGTGTGGTTTTTCGTGGACATGGCGTATCTATAATTAATATAATATTAAAACTCACGCATTATTAACTATTTACTGTTGCCCAACTGACAGCATGCTTTTGCTTCCCAACCGACAGCACCCTGACTTTGTATATTTGATTCAACTTCCCTGAGCTGGGAGGTAAAGTATATAGTGCTTTTCAATTAATATCTAATATCAATCTTTAATGCCTGTACAATGTGTCAAAAAATTCTTACCTCTCCGGGGTTGCAGGAACGGCTCAAAATAAAGATTTTGTAGACCAATGATAATTTACTTTGGAGTAATTTGGACTCCAAAATCACTTTTATTTAAAAAAAATTCAGCATAACACTAATGTTAAAAATATTTCGTTCTACATTGCATGTTGACAATGTGAGTTTAAATTAAAAATTTAAGGTAAAAGTAAGTAGCAAGGATTACTTGAAATAATAATCATGATTTTTCAACCAACAGCACTCTCCCCTATGTACATCATAATTAGTTTCTCTGAGTTGTATCTTTACGCAATCACAGATTTCAAACAAATAAATGCATGATGGTGTCCCAAATGTAAATTGGAGGTATCCTTACCAATATTCAACCCCAAAAACAAACACGAGTAGTACGCACCGGCCCTTAAAGCATGAATTTCATTTACAACAGGAACTTCTAAACAAATGTCGAAATAGGTGAACTGAACAACAAGTGCGGAAGATAGTGTATCCGCAATACAAATGCTCAATAAAAAAGATGCTCAGTTTTGGGATGAATTCAATGGACAAACTATTAGTGATATATGTATGTGTGTGCATGAGACGAGCATCTCTTTCATTGATATACCAACGCTATAGACCGACTGCGAGAGAAAATACACACGTTAAGTAGACAGAGCAACTCAGTCAGTGTCTAGTTCGGCTGTGAACGAAACCGCAGCATCCGCGTCGCAAGCAACTGAACTACTAACACATTGCACACACCAGAGATTCTGTAGGAAAACTGAATGTGAGACTAATCTGTTCATTAGAGTCTTTTGAGGAATCCTACATGGCCATAGTTTCAGGAACTTGTAATCCTTTCGCTACCACGTGAAGGATTTTCCTTTAGTGAAACTTTCGTAACAAAGTTTGCTGTTCCAGCCGCTCTGCGATGCGACTGAGACCTAGTTGGGAGTTCTCTCTTATACATAGATGCTTTCAATGTAGTAGACACACTAAAGCCTTGTCCTACCCACCTATCCAAGTTGGTTGGATCCCTTTCCAAAACTGGGTCTAACGAGACAGTATACAATACAGCTGGCTTATTGTATAGCTATGGCTAACATTCATACCACGGGTGTACGTTTAATTTTTGCTTTCGGCGAAAGGAATGACTCCGTTGGGTAGCGAGCAGTGATGCATCATTCTAAATATGTTTAATAGAAATTCGCAAGAAACGATATATCTACTTACTTGACCCTGATGACCCTGAGTTGTTTCTGAATAAATACAATGTTTTTTAAAACGTTTTTTCAGAAAGTCAGTCACACCTGTCTCTTTATCGTTCAATAAATAAAGCGAAAATTTCTCAATATTTTCTTCATTCAAATTCAAATGTCAAAAGTGAAAATAAAATGTGGTTGCATTCTCAATTGAATGCGCAAATAGAATCATGCTAAATTACACAACCAAACTGAAGCATTTTGCGGGGAATACTAAGACATTTAAGCTACAAAAAGTTGCATTAGAAATGGAAAAAATTAGGACTGGAAGAACAAAAATAGAATGATTGGATAAACAAAATAATAGCTTTTTTAAATCATAAATGAAATCTAAATAAAACAAAGAAAATCTGCAAGGTTACAATCACAAACTATTTGTAGTTTCAAAAGGATGCAAACCAGTTCACGGGCATGGAAAGTATGTAGGTAAGGTAAAGCACCTGTTTATTCGTTGTTGTACAGCTAAGAAATTGTAATTATTCATTCGCTTTCAGGCATTATTGCGAATGAGCCTGATACAGCCTTGAGGTCAATGATATTGTTAAAGTATTGTGGATCCGATCAAATATTAAATTTTAGATTGACAACATATTTTAGCCGCGCTCTACATGTACAAACTACATAGGTTCGATAAACCATTAGCCGCGAATTCGCCGAGCAGAAACCGTCGCCAATCTCATTCATAGGCGGAATTTAAATTGGAATTTTTATATATTATATCCTCCATTCATAAGTGCTACTCTTCTATTAGTATATGGCAAAAGTTAAACGTGGCACGAGTGTTTAAAACTACTTCAAATGAAGTTGACACTCGTCACAAAGAGAACAATATCGCTTTTGTCTTGCATTAAAATGCGTATACTTTCGTTCACAGAACCCTTACCTCAACGCTACTTCAAACCAAATAAAAGATGTTCCAATGAAACAACGCAATTTAGTTGAATCATCAACTTTGCACACAACGAAATCCAATTTGCGTGTCTAACCAAACCAATTTGATTTGGGTCTGTGCTATTTCTCTCTAGTATTCCTTTGCCATTGTAATTTATAACTCGATTCGAAGTCATACATTATTACCATTGTACTACCACTGTCGTCTTGAATCTTCTGGAAGTGAGTGTACCACAGCATTGTACGATATAACATTTTGATTTGATTGTCACAATACAATGTTACGTCTTTCAGTTTCATTAAAAATTTTACATATACAATGCTTCCCTTATGCACGCACACGCTCCGTGCTACTCCTAAGTACTACATTCACTCTGGCACTAGACAATTACTTCTGTGTATACACAAGTGCTTGAACTAATGCCAATATTTTCGGTATTACGATACACACCAAGCGTAGCTACAGAACACGTCTAAGCCTCCTACCTACATATTGACAGTTTTAACCGTAATGTCAATCTTGCTCACGTAAGAAAGACATACAATATATTCCCCAATAACGTATAGTTCCCCATAATGTCCACATTTTAGTGTACAGCAAAGATTCTCCTTTCACACTCAGTTCCCCCTTTCAGGACTTTCAGCTTGAAACGTTGACGCATCATTTAACCACAGGGAAAAAACACAGAACTTGTCTATTTCTATTGACAACAATGACAATAGCCAACTGATGATAAGTTTGCTCTGTCTGGAGTAGCGGCTTGAAAAAGTAAAGAAAAGGACGTCCTCCATAATACTCCCGAATCGTTCACTGTATTCCTGAGCACGATTATAGATGAGAAAGTCGCAATGCTGAAATCTCTATCTATCTTCTCTTTCATTTTCTGTACACATGGTAGGAGGGAGTTGTCTTAACGGGCTTTGAGCATAATATTGTGCTCGTGTCCATTCTTTGAGAGTCGTAGCACAGAGAACGCTGTAGATATACTGCTGCCTGTGTTTTGTATCTGCTCTCTCATCCATTTTTGTGCACGCTACAATGGCTCTGTTCACGAAGTTTTGTCTGTTGATCGACAAAAACATTGGAGAGAACGGCAAACTTAGTGTATCGACGAAACGTTTCAACTTGTAAGTAGCTCATCGTAAGAATAAATAGGGAAACGACCCAGAGACTGGCTGAACAGTTTAATGTAATTTAATACTTGGTAATGCACTCTAACGTAATGTAACGTAAGATCCACTCTCTCCATTGGAGCACTTGGATGTCCTTCAACCTACCACATGACAAGAGGAAGTTGACAAAAAACGATTGGATTCTCATTGTTCATGTCCACCCGCAAGATCAACAACGTCTTGGACTTTCTCTCCATCGAGCAAGTTAATCGACTCTGCTATTTACCCTTTCTCTATTCTCTCGCTCGCCCTGTCTCGTCATTTTAGACACAAAATTGGAAGAAGCGCTGCTCTCCTTATTGCTGGAACCCTATCTTGGAAATAGTTGGGATACAATAGACTTATCGTATTAAAAGGCTCTCGATTTTCACATAAGTGTACCTTTAGATAAGTTCACTTGAGCATGAAAACCAACAAAGCCCTCCATTTTGATTGTGTGTACTGACAGACTATTGAAGAGGTCTGACCGTCGATGGACACATTCTTATTCTGTGTATAAGTTTTCAAACAAAAATATATTTAAAATTGTACTTAGGAAAATTCAAAGCCATTACATCACCAAGAGAAATCTTACTGTGCAACTGTGAGTCGTTTAGATACTAGTTACAGAGCCTGACTTCTAATGAATGATATACCAATAGTTATTGAGAATCGTGAATGAATTCTCCACGAAATGTCAGCAAAAACAGGATACACTCCGAATATTTTTTCAGTATTTTCAGCTGAAATTTTCACAGTATCTTCTTAAGATTCTACCTCACAAATGGTGAAAATTTGAATTGAATATCTTGTCGCAGGGTAAAGATATGTGCGCTCAAACAATTCCACGTGTAAACGCCCCACCCTGTATTAGTAATGTTATATATATATGGCAAATGATAAATGTAACTTCATCTATACCACAAAGCAATATCAATAGACAACATTCTACCTATACGTGCTACCATCTACTACCACTTATGTACCACATCTATAAAATACAAACACCTAATTGAAATGAAGACCTAACAAATATCCGGTTAGACAATAAGTGACTCAAACGAGAGATGTAAGAGCTGATAATCTGTATTACAATAGGAACAACAATTCAACACACTAAACACTTAGTTTCTAATAAAATAGTAACCATACATATATACAAAACAATGCATTAATGCCTCAAGATTCATTCTATATAATTATGCACCTAATGCCTTAGGTATACCAAACGATGATATTAAGTATTTACATCTAAACAATCTCGTCATGACCTATTGTCATTTTGAACCTTGCAGCCAATTTTCTTTCCTGCCCGTAAGCCTGCACGAACGCGGATAGGACAGTTAACTGTCCAAGCTAAAACAATGGATATATGTATGTACTACATGCACTCAAATTAAATAACGAACTTCATATAAAGCGTCAGTAACCGAAGATATCTGAACCACCCTATGCTAAATTGAGTGAATCGTGTTTTCTATTCAAACACTGTATTCTCACTAGGTACATAGATAATTATTTGTACAGTACATCCATAATTACTGTCGACCTGTAAAATTCGTTAGAAATAGTAAATAGATGTACCTATATATGTATTCAACAGATTTATATTCTCATGAGTCGCAGCAGAGTTGTTATACACAGCAGGTTATTAACTTCAAACCCCGACCAAGAGTTTTTTGGGGGTTTTGGGGTCGTTTTTTAAAGTTATTTTAAGAGGGCAGAATATAGTAATACATCCAGTAAGTTCCAACTTTAGGTCGTAACTTTCTCCAAAGATTTCCATCACCAGGATATAGAAACATGCATAAATAGCTAATTATAACAAAGAAGTTGCATCACTTATATGAATAAGATCTTTCATCTTCAATTCTGGAGTTGTAGGCTATTTATATGCTGAAATTTGATTCTACCCACTCTAACTTACTTGAAAGGACAGAGTTAGTAACCATTTCTCAAAATACTTACCTTGGTAATTTATGTGTACTAAAAACGCCGATCCCGTAACATGGGTCCGCAGGGGTATAGTTTGTACATACAGATTTTATTTGTAACAAATGTCCTGTTGTGATTGTAAAATTACTGACTCGGAAATTAAACCAAATCAGTATCATTTATGTTAGTGGTGCAAACTCAAGTGTGTACATTTTTCATTACAATTTGTCTACTTTTTTTTGTATTTAACTTCCCTTTCTTCAACGTTTGAGGGTAAAATATGTGTAACAGTGTAACATGAAATTAAATAAACAGAAATAACGAATCCGCAAGTGGTTGGAATGGTGTTAGTGTACGTATGTACAACTATAAATACAAGTGCCCACAAGGCTCTGATTAATTTCGTCGTAATCGGTTAGGCGAATAAAATAAATGATTCTACAATCGTGTACATGGTAAGGCATAATAATAACAGGAAATTTTATTTCATAATCTGCTTCTAGCGTTTGTTAAGAGTAAGAAATTAAATTCCTAGTAATGTTGCTGGCTACATGAATGTTTAACAAAATTACAAGTCATTTCTTTTCTGGGAGGATGTTTACACAACTGAGATGCATAATATTGCAGAAACATTACTGCCAACGCAGCACAGGGAAGCAAAAAAGCAAACATTTACAAAAAATATACATCTAGCAGTGAAACTTGTCGGTTACATTGTTGCACTTTTGACATCACAGGATAACTACAGGAAGAATACTGTCGAAGCCCTGGAGTATGTTTGGGCGTATGAAGAAAGGGTTTTTGTACGGAAAGTGTGTCGGCTTAGTTTACATAGTTTCTTACCTTAAGAAACTTTATCGACTTTAAAACTTTTCCTCCTACTCTCATTTATACTGAAGTTTATTCAAAGCAGAGAACTTTCTAATATTTATTTACTTTAGAAGTCAAATATAGTATATTCATCCACAGACAAAGTGGATATACCTACCCACGTAGTTCGATATGATGTAAAAACTGAAGATTACCCATCTTTAAGCTGATGCATCTATATTCAACACTGACTACTACTACAGTTGTTGACGTGACGTACCAATGCACACATCGTACCACGTTAATGCCATTCCCTCCCGATGATGCCCCACAGAATTCTTTCGTGTGTTCGTTTCACATTCTTATAAATATGAACTTAGTTTACTTGGCTTTGGTTATACTACGATTTTACATAAAGTCATTCGGTCAAGGATTAAAAAGTTTCGCTATTCACATAACATTAGAAAATGAAAATGGTATTAAGTAACTGTGGTGTGTGTGTAACTCGTATACAAAGTTGGCATCCAAACATTCGTGTGTCCGCATGCACGACAAAGGGCCCCAACAAAATATAACTGCGACATTAGGCTTCAGGTGGCCTAAGTACTTAAGTAGGCAACCTTTAAACTAGGAGATGCTGAACCTCCTACGAAGGGGACATTCTTAAGGAAGGAATGTGGCAGGATGTAATCTATTGATTTTGAATACTTCAGATGTAGTCCATATAAAGGGTACATAATGGTTTCCTTAAACTGATAAATGTCAAATTGAATAAGGAGAACCCTAATGCGAAGGATTTTTTGTATTTAATTCAGCCTGGAAAACTACAGCTTCTTCCTAGGTACATAAGTAATAAGCGGGATACCTTTTTCTCTACCCACGAAAAACTGATAAAAACTTAACGTCTTCTACAGATCCATTTAGCTATAGTTCTCTTTTTGTAAAAGTTGATTATTGACTAGAGAGTGATGTTTATGTCTAAACTCGACTCAATACCTCTTGGCTTCATAATAATAACCAACATTATCATGACTGACGCCATATCGTCAAAGTTGAAGTCTAGATACTCATGATTTATTTGTAAGCATACTTAGTAAAAAGTCCAATTATGACATGACAGTGACAATCCAACAACAGAGATACCCGTAAGTAGATGCGAAGAAGCATGCCTCCAGTAGACTATCTGCTTCACGTACTTGGAAACTGAAATGTAGAACTTATTCGTGTCAAAATATATTCCTAACACTGGATTAAAAAATAAAACCTAATGGTAAGCTCTTAGATAATGTCTTGTTAGTCCTGCATGAGACATCAGGGTTCAGAGCACATTGATACCCATGTGCACTAATGTTCGCGCTACATGTCATTAAATGTAATTACTGCCAAAAGCCATAATGTAATCTTACCACATAAATCATGCACTGACTCAGAAAAAGTATACACTCAGGCTACTGCAACGCAGGCTTCACCAACTACACCTTTGCATTACTTATCTTATCCCCTTACTGCTGTACTAAACATGTATACCACAAGAAACGGTTTTCTTGTGGCTGTAACTTTTGGTGGGACAATGGCACACAGCAAAGTTTTAGCATGTGTAGTGCAACTCTTTATTAACCATTTAGTGGTTTTCCATACCCCCACCCCCCAAAATGGGAGAAATACTTTCACCGAAAGAGGAACAACCAAGTTTCCAAAAGTGTTTCAAGTTATAGGGGTAGTAAAAAGGACTTTCGTAGTGGAATTAACGTCAGTTTATCCACTGTGTACCATGTACTTAATTGCACAACGAAACGCCGACAGAGCAAGCGTTTCGTTGAGACCACAGCAAATTTCAAACAAACGAAATGCTCGTATTCCACCCATTATTCAAAAAGTCATAAAACGGACACGTTATCCAAACCAAATATCGCAGAGGGCAATGGAAACCTAAAAAATGAGTTGTTCCAATTCCGATGAAAGTATTACCCCCATATTGGGGGTGGGGTATCAGAAACCACTAAATGGTTAACAAAGAGTAGCACTACTACACATGCTAAAAGCGTGCCTTTGTACCATCGTCCCGCCAAAAGTTACAGCCGCAAGAAAACCGTTTCTCAATTAGATATATATACATGTTTAGTACTTAGCATTTTGTCTCTGCTAAATCATAGATATGCTAAATCCACTAAAATAACCCCACGACAGTAATACTTTGTCAATAATCCAATGGAACGCGAGATCCATCATTTCAGCCACATTGTTTAAAGGAAATTGGTCATTTGTTGGTACTGTTTCCGTTTTTGGACGAAATACATTCATTGACAATGAGTGGGGAACGGCAAATCATCTTAAAAATCCAACAACTAAACAATGTATTTGTTATTGTAATGTATTCCAATGCAATTTTACATTTAAAACTATTAAAGCAGTAAATAACATCCATTACAATTACAATGTACATACATTGTTCCATAGGCAGGATTATAGAGATCGTATGCATGTTAGTATATTTCACGTGATTCTTTCTCCAAATGTGTAATACGAATAGCTAATAATTAAAACGATGAATCTTTTTATATAAGTTATCAGTTATCAGAGATGGTATAACTTGGTGTTACTGCATCTTCGTTACATAAAAAGTTACAAATTACATACATTAGCTTGTAATTTGTAATCATTACGAAGAAGTCAGACAATTGTAACTTTTTCAAAAGTTCAGTTCGCTCAAAATGGTCGTCTCTGCACTTTATAAATTGTCGAAATTAATTTAATTTTGTTGATATTTTACAAATATACATATTCATATAAGTACTCATGCTGTTGAATATATATTAAATACAAGAGAAAATCCGGTTTTAAATTACGATAACTACGAATATTTATTAACCCATAGAAATTCTCTCATTAACACTCATTGTAAGGGACAAAGGAACTGAATATGGCTTCAAGGAACCACAAACGTGTAAACGAACACATTAACAATCGTCAGTTAAAGCAACAGATACAATAATTTACCAATGCAATTATATTACTATTATAATAAAATACGGATAAGGACAGTATCCATCTAAAAGTATTTGCACTACATTAATAGAAACTAAAGTAGGATACTTTGTAAGGTTGCTTACCTATAAATTGGCATATCTCCCAGATCTTTGTACCACAGAACCAGGATGGTGGAGTCCGTGTGTATCGGTGGTAGGATATCGCAGGGAAGCTGAGCTTTTTTATGAGCCACGGCCTGTACATCGATTATTGGACCTGATATCATCAATCAGAAACAGCTTCAGTCATAAACATTTTTCATTCATGATACTCTGTATTTCTTAACTTGAGATGTTTGTCTTACGAGCACACACTATACAATGAATGTTGTTTGTAGTGCACAGAGAGAACACAAAAGGTATTAGCACGTATTCTAACTATAAATAAGTTCACTTTTGTATAGGTACACAAGTGAGCACTACTATTGTACGTAACATAAAACACTCAATATATCATATCTGCAGACATTAATAAATTAAAACAGCATTATTCTCATATAGTCAGATGCAACATTGTTCATTTCAGGAAAACGTCCTACAATGTATTTCAGGCAATAGTTCAGCTCGTGAGGCATATAGACGACGATATTAGTTACGTGGTGGCTATGCTCACTCTCCCAGGTACTTACTTACTATGTATTTCACCATGATTCTCTCAATATATTTATATTCCCTTCTCTCTGACATGCACTACTTCCCGGTTGCCCTATCTGACTCTTTTTGAACCTTTGTAGTATATAGATCTTTCCTTTCTCAAGAATTTTCTTTGAATTCCCTATATGTAATATAGTGTGCACACTCATATCGTACTAAACAGTTTCCTTCTTTATTTTCTTCGTCTACAATATACCTTCCTCCATCATCGGCCGAGTGTCAGACCCTCAATGCAATATGCAAGTTGCTTGCAGTCAACGGAACTGACTGAATGTTACAGCAAGTAGGCCACATTAGATACGTTTGTGGAATAGAAAATGTCTCTTTAGTGTTTGCCTGCATCTAAACGCCATCGCCCGAGTCAATCACTCGACAACCAATTCTTTTCTTTCCCAACTAAATACAAACGCATACCTTGTCTGCCACTTCGGAATCCTGCCCTAATAATGCACACGCTTTATGTACTCAACTCCGTGCCCTCCCATCAAAGTTACTGCCGGACTCCTCCGGGTCTACTGTTTTCACTTTCTATAGTTCATAAGCATTCAAAGGTAAGTTGCTTAAAACTGAAAGAGCCTCTGCAGTACTTGTAGCACTAATTATTCAGTAGTAGGATGAAAATATTCACGCCATAATTTAAAGTCGTGTTGTGATTAGATCGCGCTCAAACCAAGCGATCTAATTAACAATGTGTTCCTTTCTTAACACACTAAAACGTTAAAAAACACTTTCCACAAATATAATCATTTAATTCACATCTTAGAAACACAGAAATATTTAAAATACATATAATATCAACCAATACATACATTCCAAATGTAATATTTCAGTGTTAACTCATTGTCAGTTTTCGTACTTGGACAGGCTCAATTTTGGATCGTACAATACGCAGTTGAATATATATTCATCCCTAATATTCTGAATTACATGTTGTAGAATCTCCATAATGACCATTCTCTTCCTTTATTTTGACAGTTATTGTTTCTCGTCGTGTCTTCCTCAATAATTTACTCTTTATCCAGCAGATACACATTGAGTTACTTTGAGTGTTTGAGTGCACTTACAGTGCTTTGATTTCTTTCCAAAGACTCTCAGAACAATGGTCTAGATATTTTATTTTCCTGAAAGCTACCAAATTGTACGTACGGCACTCCATGGGATTCAATGTCCTTTCAGGCACATTCACTACAAGTTTCAGGTAGAAGACTAGGGTAAACTTCGAAGCGTCATTGACGTTTATCTTCTCACATTTACAAGGGTAAGAGAGTAGAATTCCAATCTTGAAAAATCATGCACGATATTCCATACCTGAGAGTAAGACGATTTAAGGGTTTTGAGAGAATGATGTCACCCCAAATTACAGCATCGGACCAGCTAAAACGTTATCGGAAGAAAGCCTGCCAAGCTTTCCTTTAATAACATTTGTTAACAACAATTTGAATTTGAATGAATCTTTAATAC
>JABASC010004111.1:0-12517 GCA_019776185.1 Plutomurus gul | reverse complement strand
AAATAACACGTAATGTGATATGAAAATTGCGTTTTCAATCCCAGTAACAAAATGGTACAAACAAACGCTCTCAAATGTACACGGAGATTGTTTGAAAAAATGAAGTTACTGCGAGCATAAATACGCGCAAATACACACTCAATATTTGGCTTGGTGAGTATTTTACTGTTGAAGTAGAATTCAAGGAGTGCAAAAACCTGGGTGTTACACATTTTACATATCATGCATTGCAAGTGGGCGGTCAAAGTGGAGTGATATTAGATTAGACTTTACGAGTCGAGTCCACTCTAATATAAAGTGATAGAATGATAAATCGTTCCACGTATTTATTTTGAGTAGGCGAAATGCAGATATCCCTCATTGATTTTTTAAGAAACTTGGTTTTTATACATATGTATCTTTTAATACAATCGAATCATTCGATTTAATTGTACTTGCTACTATTCTCAAAACACAATTGTTCGTTGTTGAAACAATAACATTAGTTTTCGCAACACAAATGAGTTCATAAAGTAACAAACTTTTCAGAAGAAAGAACATTACGTGCATAACTTGTATTAAATGTAGTCCAAAACCCTAGTTATATTTTTACAACAGTTTGTGGAACTATATAATTTGTGAACCATAAATACTTGTGATTGTTATTTTACTATAAGCAAAATGAATTGCAGAGTATGTAAATGTTGGATTGGATGAGAATTTTGACGCATAATTAAATTAACATTTTACTTATCCGGACATGGTATTATTAAATTTTTTGTTTATCTTATACTGTTAAGTAATAGTGTACGATAGATTGTTGAACACTGGTGTGGGGAACTACACACTACGAAATCTGTAAAATTCGAATGTCATTATCACTTTCCAAGTAATTCATGCTTTAGGTATTGTACAATATTGAAATTTTTGACACAGAAGAACGTATTACTGTGAGATTTAGATGAATGGGAGTGTAATCTTTATTATATTAAAAGGGCCTGCCCACCATTCTCATATCGTCTAATAAACTAAGTAAGACATGTCAAGTTTCGTGTTAAAGAAACATAGAAAATGTTGACTATATGAAATCGACACTATAACCCCAAGCTCTGCTTACAAACTACTTATATAATATGTCATCGTCCGTTCAAGTCACATAGCCAATTCAGTCAAAGTGACTACAGGTAAAACAAAAACGGTATAGGCTTATCGAATAATTGTGGTTCAGGTTAATAGAATCAGACCCCCCATTACGGGTAAAAGTTAATTTTACATTTTTTCAGAATTTAATTTTGCATCTAAATATTTAAAAAGTATCACCGTTAATTCCATTCAAGATAGTCAGTTGTAATATACCCGAAGAAGTATTGTTTTAAACTATACCCCTGGGAAGGGGCTTAGGACTTCAATGACTCGTTTTGGGTGTGACCCTAAATTTTGTCACTGTGACTCAATTTGGCGATGTAATTCGTACGGACGGTGACATTTGTTGATATTCATATAACGTTGCCAAAATAAAAACAAAGGAGCGTCATGGTTCGTATGCGTTACATGCATTAGATGTGACGTAATATTTATTATTAACTACAAGCGTTGTGTTTGTGCGGTAGTAGCTACAGAACGTAAAAGCCTTTATATCTAAGAGAATTAGGGATTAAGGAGGGTTAAATGAAGCTAAACAGAAAGCATGTGTGCGCAGAGTGAAAGCATGCATGTAGTTGTAGTAATCCGAACTAATACGTAGTTGTAACATGAGGATAATAGCACCTATTCGGAGCACAAACCAACGTAAACATAACGTGAAGCTGAATTGTAAAAGTATCAAAAAGGGAAAGAATAATAACAAGAGAGAGAAGCCACAGGAGGGAAAAATGCAAATCCAGTCACGCAAATTTCCTGTACTTCGACTTGGACGACAAAAATAATTCCAGAAATTGGACTATAACTCCATTAAAGAATTGCTACGCGTACAGCCCGCTATTTCTCTGCTTTCACTATGCTTTCGTATTAACAATGCATTTCCATGCATAACTGTCAACTTTATTCTTTTTATGCCGTACAAAGGTAGGTATTTCCCCGCAATGGGCATTTAAATACAGTTTCGGATAAAATTATCTCGGCCAATAGTTCGAAGCAAGTTTCTGGTGGACCTTTACCAAAGTCTGAGGTACACAATACAATACAGCTACAATATGTTTAGTTTAGATTTCCTGTAAGATAAATGTTTTTTAGTGGTTAGTTAGATTTTTGCATTGTTCCACAACGAGGATGGTTCTGTTATTTGTGAACGAGTAGACAACTAACAGAACTCCATCTCTTTGTGCAGTTAGACATTTGAAATTTCCACCGATATTAGAAGAAATCCTAAACATTTCAAATCTGTAGCTTTAACAATATGAAAGTTATGTCATCCAGCATGGGAAGAGTCATTAAAAAAAGTTTACAAATACACACTACTAACGTAGCTTGAGTTCGTTGTTGATAGTGGAAATAATTTATATTTATTATAGACTTTCAAAGTCTGTAAATAGATTAAACCATACTTAAATAAGATATTGAGCTATAAATAAAAGTGCATACTATGAGGTGGTAGTAATTTACTTCCTACTACGCGATTGGGTTTTTATGATGAACTGCAAGATACTAGAAGGTATGGAGTGTTCTACTTGTAGATATCTGTGTAAGTACTACATACACGACAACTACGACATACATTTATAGAAATTGGCTTTGATTTCCGCAGCCCCTAGTTTGCCAGCAGTTTTCATAATCACTTTTCTCATTCTGACTAACTTTTAATGGATATCCTGATCGATTTATACACATGACTCAAACCTAAGTTCAGTTTCAGTTATTTCCACAGTCATCATCAACTTTACTATTGGCAGCCGTAATCTTTCCCTGTTCATGACTATTATCATCAAACGGAAAGTTACTGTGACCGTGCTGCTGCAGCGTCTAGCACTCCTCAAAATTTCCTTCCAAACAGACATCACACGAGTTTCTCTACTAATTATTGACAGCACTTTGCTGTGATATTTTCTCAATAATACCTTACGTTTGATGCACTTTGCCCTATTATAATTTTGAGTTATACCACAGCTGCGTTGCCGTCTTGTTGCAGACTCACATTGCATTGGACGGCTACCAGACTTAAAATGTACATTTGATATTTTGGAAACTTTAATTTTTACAATTTAAAAAATGCAAAGCATACATATTTATTGTTAGTATTATTATACTAGTATACTTGTTAGCAGACAAATTTAATTCAGATAATATTTTCTTTAAACATAAATATATCTTGAAGTAATACAGGAAAAGCAAATTTTGAAATCAGCACTATAATCATTGAAACAAATTACTTAAGGTTCATGTGGAAAACTGCATTGGTGAATACTATGTAGTTTATGGAGTAATTTCAGCTAATAAAATGCTAGAAAGAATACCTCTATCAAAAGCGATTATACTCCAACACATCCACCGACAATCACTGCGACAAGTTTGGAAAGTGTATGAGACTTCACCACTACCGCACATGCACCATTAATGACATAGTGATTGGAAAAGTAATATTTTGATTGAAAAGGGCGTTGTTTTGTCTTTCCCTCCAAGTTTTAATCTAGGACAAGAACTTGACTTATTGTTAGTTTGGTAATGATTATAGAAACAATGGGACATGCATCATTATAATCATTAAGTATACAGCACAGGTATGTATACTGTGATTTTGTTTTGCACTACTTTTATGCCCGAAATACCATGTATTACTGAATTAAAAAGATGGGTATAGTAGTTTCCGTTACACATAGTGTACCAACATAATTTGATTTCAGTGTTTTAATGTTGTTCTAGAATTCAATTATAATGGCAATGTAAACAGTATGGAACTCGAATGCATACAAAACTGTTCATGAAAACAAGCAAATTAAAGCCAGGTTTCATTCAATCACAGCCTACTGCAGCGGATGAAATTACTAGTATAAAAGCTCCATGTACTAGTTACCCTTCTCTCTTTTTAGTACATCTATAAAATGTTTCATATGGCAGAGTCATGAATGCCCTCCGCAAATGTACCCGAAGCATTCAACAGTAGACTTCACTTTTTTTAGTAGCAAACCAACGTTAACAAACGAACTTGTGTGTATGTAAAGCTCAGAGTGCATATTGTGATAAAAGTCTGATCAATCATTGAGTTCTATGGGAAATGCGACAAGTAAAGCGGATTAGACTATAAGGACTGGTCCATCGGATCCGAGAGTTTACGTCTGCACGTCAGCAGCTTGTATGGTAGAATGACGGAATGCTTTCACATTTCGGAGACCATTGAAACTATAAAGCACGGTTTATTCCACCGCAAACATTGTGTGTATATACAGTAGCGGGTGTGTAACGAATTTCTTTACACACCCATCACGATAACCCAAGCATTGCTGCAAAACCAACAACAGTGTCCACACTGTCCGCATCAGAAAAGTATTTACACTGGAGTACGAGCAGAGTCACATATTTCAAAATATGTAGCATTAATAACAGATTTAGGGTCAGAATACAAATAGAAAGCATACGTATATATATATGTCAGTAAATCATGAAGGACTATTAATTTAAACGGATAGAATTAATTAAAATATTTGTTGTCTCATTTATAAACTTATGTAATCAATTTACCATTTAAAATGTCGTTGTTGCAGTGCTAATAAATTTGAGAATGCGTAATGCAGACACATTGTGGCAGAATCAATTTGGTGCGGAAAGTCTATGTTACCTTGTGTAAAGGACGAAATCTATTCAATTTTCCAGCAATAGATCTTGCCACAAAAATGATCTGGCCATACATTCTTGATCTTGTAATTTGCAGTATATTACTGTGCCTATTACGATAAGACGCAAAACATTTACTCGCATCACACCCTTTTTCACACCGTAGCGCTTTGCAATGACACCATGAAATATGGCGCAATCCTTGCCAATACAGTAGCAGCAACCTTGCAGTAAATAATGCCTAAATACATTCCCCATAATAAAGATGTAGTGCAGCTTGCAACAAGGCAGCAGGAGAATGAAGGAGAATAGCGACAGTGGAGTGCCGACTCGGAGCCCTTCCCTTTTGGCTTGTACATGTTGTGTATGTGATGCGTGTACATATATAATAGTGATGTAAAAAGCTTCTTGGAAGCCAAAAATGTGATGGCCGGACATTAAAAAATTTGATGCGCTACCAAATTCAATTTCCTTTCTCCTTTCTCGTATCCGGTCTAGGACCGCGTCCATGGATAAGAGAATGTCAATTTTATTATGACAGCACAACTTTATGTAAGCTTTAGTAAATGGGTAATGAATGTTTAAATTTCTCCTAATCTCCGACCATTTTTGTTCTTATGTTCTTTGCATCCGCTACAAAAGCGAAATAACATGCCGAAAATCAATCTAAAAAACTAATTACTAATATTTAACCTTGCGGCTGACGTTTATGTTGGAAAGTTTCTGAACAGCACTCACAATTAATAAAGCTGTCACTGTATTACCCCAGAACTCATACTAAATCCATAGGCTAAGATCAAATAATTTGTATGGGTAGTTGTTGCTATACATGCACATAATAACTAATTGACTAACAACAATGGTTAACAGTAAGAAATGCACGAGAGGAGTACTACGAAATACTTTACCGAAAACTGTACAATGTGGATTTACATAGGATGAATTTTCAAAATATAGATATTTCTAAGTTTTAACATTACTGAGCACTCACTTGAGTGCATGGAAAGCAGAGAAAGCAGTGTGCTGTGCACTGCCACCACACTTAGGATTAACAGCAAGAATTCTCTTGATCCCATAATTGCCATAAAGGATTGTCGAAAGGCTCAAGCTAAGTTGCAAATCCAAATTTAATTATTCATCTCACGCATGTTATACATGCACACAAGTATAAAGAGAGAGGCAATCTAGCAGATGCATTGCATTGTCTTGTGATTCACAAACTGAATACAGTCACACACACTTTTCACGATACATTACATGCTCATACACTACAAATAGAGCATAGCAGGTTTCCCATGTACTATTTATTATGTGAAGCGCTAAAGGGGTTTGTAGGATGCAGACTAGTCAGTCGGTGATTAGTGTAGCTGTCTCATTCAATTCTCGTTACAACATAATGAATAAATTGCTGTATCTATTTACCATTTGATTCTCTATCTCAACCTCTCAACATATAAGTAATACCCATTACTCTGTATTGGGCGATAGTTGAATTACCTAACAAGATATGGTAAAAAGCTTATTAAAATACCGCTAAGAGAAGACTGCACCGACTGTGATTGTATATGTATGTATAATGTATATTTATTCATTTTACACAATATTTAACAAACTAAAGTTATTGCCAAATTTGAATGAGTTCACACTAACAATCAGAAATCGAAACTAAAATTTTAAAATTCTAAAACCTCAGTATTTAATTGTTACTAGGAAGTACGTTTAGGGTATCTTTCATCACTTCCACATCGGATTTATCATTAGATTTTCAACACAGGCAGGAATGAAAAAAATTAAAAATAACAATATACTTACTTAACATTAAATGTTGGAGCCATAAAAATTTCCTTTGTCAGCACCGACGAAACGTCAGCAGCTATACTTATATTTCATAAATTTCGTGGACAAAAAATTAATCTTTTTTTGTTGATTTTCTATCTTTTCAAATATCTCATGTGGTCTCAGTGTTCAATAAATTGACTGCCCCTTAAGAAACCCAAAGTACCTACACAAATACAGAATTAATTGCCATTTGATGTCTCGAAAGCACCCCCCACGGTATTTTCATGACTTATTAGGCTTTCATTATTCCACTTTGATGTATAGGAATTAATTAGTAATGGTAGCGTTTAGCACAGCATTTGTTTTCGTTTTGCAATTGTAAGGGTGTAACAGGAGCGCTTATAATTGCGGATCTAGCATATGCATAACAATAACAATACATTGATGGTAAAACTATTGGAATCGCTAAATAATGCTGTAGTATATATTTGTGGGCTGTCATGGTATGGAAAAATAAGATATTTACTAACGAGCTTAGTGCTCGGTCTCCGTTAAAGTTATTGTTGGCATAGTGGGAAGAGTACAAATATGTACTGATTGTCAGTCGTCAGCTCAGCAACTTCACAAGGTGTTATTAGAGAGAAAGCTCATCCAAAAACTGTCTCGTGTAGAAATGAAGACAGCTGTCACTTTGATGATAACATAATTTATCATGGAAAACCATGCATTCCCTATCTTTAACCCGTAGCTACACGCATTTGTATTTACACTTACAAAGCTATTTCAGTCACACTCACAGTAAACAGAGACAATACTCAACATTATCCGCATTTGCCTCACTATAATACGACTTAGCCATGCTAACTTGAGTAACTCAAATTTACAGTAAACCGACGACACCCTAGGTCTTTGAAACCAATTCTATCCTATGTGGGAACAAAACAAAAAAGCAATGAATGTAATGTTGTATGTCTACACCCAAAGCTGAGGTTATATTGATATAGTTGTATATGATAATATACAAATACTATCTATGGAGCAAATATTACTAAACGACATTTTTACGACGAGAAAGTTTGTCGAATACGGTTGCAGGTTTAGCATTGTTGTACAAAGTAACCTAAAAGAAGTGCTTGGTGAATTCTTAAGTGGTTTCAAAAACGGGCCGTATGAACATCTACATACAAATAGAACGTCGCAGTGCTTAATGCTAGTTGCCGAGTTTTTTTTACTTCTCTGGTCGCTTGGCCGTGGGGAACGGGAAATGTCATGTACCTATGCATCATGAGAAATATAGCAAAAGCCTTTCTTGAAACCATAAATATTTTAAATCCTTTGTTCAGTTAGAAAGACCCTGGCTCAGATTCTCTAAAAGCTAGCCACAAAATATTGCCTCTAAATAATGGCCGAAAAAGTCTAATTGGCTTATACAATTCATCATGGCTTAAAGTTTTTATGTCAAACGCAAAAAACATCTTTGTGGTTTCTTCTGATTCATTGATATCTTTCTCTGTGGTGATTCTTCAGAGAAAAGATGTGTGCACATAGAAAGGTTGACCGGGGAAAGCGAAAGTGGCACGTGCGTATTTGAACAACTTCTTTTGAATCTATACACGTTTTTTAATATGTAGTACATACCAGATTGCTCTCGTAATGTTACAATCGTCAATGTCAATATGCATTGCATACAAGTGCAATTCCACAAAGCAGGTTTTTATTACAAGAGAAAGTTTATTATTTACAATTATGTTTATATTTATAGTTTATAATGCCATAAATTCTAAACTAAACTGCTCATGGGACTCAAATTTCAAATACCACGTTTTACAGAAAAAATGGCTAATAGTATTTTGCATGGGAATTATTTTGTGTTCATTAAAGTCAGGAGAGACTGAGACAGCAACGTGAACGTGAGTGATAGGTCTGCTTGCTCCATCTTAAGACCTAAAATGAAAATTCCAAAACAATGCAAACAGTAAAACAGCGTTGGTACTACGTATTACAAAGATTTGTTCTTGATACTATTTCAATCTTACCAAAAATCCTACGGAAATCGTGGTAGAAAGACCAGATCTAAATTTTCCCGTATGAATTATTAATTTTCAATGTTTATTGAGCCTTTTTTATTGCTCTAATGCTTACACGAGTACATGAAATTTCCGCGATACAAGTAATTTTCACACTAACTGCGTTGTTTGACTACAGAATACTAACAAGTATTATTGATTTATTAGATAATATCGCAAGCATTGATTCAAAATATAATTTTGCTTCAGTGTGTGGTACTAGAAATCAGTCCCATTATACAAAAAATGGGCAACCAATTTATTGTAACTGAATAATCATCATTATCTTGCCAATAACTGCACTTTCCATTTGTTATGATTTTAAATTAAAACTTTCATGATTACACCATTTTATGTTTATTAATGCTTTCACAACTTTTCAAAATATTTCTTAAAACCAAACATTTTAATTCGATTGCAGAATTAACAAATTGTTTGTACAATAGGTAATATGATTAGAAAGTTTACAATATTACAAGTAAATAAACAACTTTTCACGTACTGTTGTTAGAAGCGGAAGTGGTTGAAGCACGAGGAGGTCTTCCACTGTAGTCAGTTTGACAACTGAGAGTATCAAAATCACGAAAAAAGTTTGGCTTCGGATCAGGAAGTGGTGGTAGTTCATGATACAAACATGGAATGGGTTTGATCTTAAAGAATTCATCTTGTAATGCCTAAGAATAAACGTTGTGCTGTGATTAATAAGATCAGGGAAATAAATTGAAAAAAAATCTCATTTTTGGATTACATTTTTTGCCGATAGTCTGGACTTGGAATCGTACAAGAGAAACTTGGAAAGGAAGTCAGTAGAGTGTGGAACATCCGATGGAACAAGTTTCTCCAGAGGCACAGCTTTCATTTTCATGAATGATATTTTGTTGTAGTCGGGAAGTTCTGTTCTCCCTGGCCAAATAATTTCATCGGGTGTTCCCAGGCTTGCGATTACCTTATAAAGTTGGTCTATGTCGTTTTCTCCCTGTAATGTTATATTTATTGTTAATAATAATTTAGTATAAAATGTGTAACTGGATTCTTTTTCTATTTTGGTAGCAATCTCAGCTCGCTCTCATACAATTAATATAAATTTACAGGAAACAGAGGTTCTCCTTTCAGCATTTCCGCAAAAATCGCCCCCGCAGCCCACAGATCAACACCTTCATCATAATATCTAGCGCCATACAACAACTCAGGGGAACGATACCATCTGTGAAATTTTTTAAATTTTCCGTTAGGTTAGAAATATTATTTAGTTGATAATTTTGTAGAGCATTTTATTAACTGTATATATGTTAGATGCTGTGAGGACTATGTTAAAAGACTGATTGTTGGTATAAGAAGGGGCGTTACAGATGTTGTAAAATTCATGGTTTAGCGATCTATATACAGATAATAATGCGTAATTTTGGGATCATGTATGATGTACATATTTGTACATCTATATATATTGTGATTATATATGAATATATACATAAACATCGACGAAAAACATCGACTGTCGACGGAAATACCGATGGTTATGATTCATCCTTTTTTTATATGGAGAATTTTATATTATAGTGTTGAAATTTTTTACTTTTTGGATACGTTATATCCATATTATATGTTTTTATAATAATAGCATTGATTATTATAGTTGATTATGATAATCAAAATTAAATTAAATCATTAATCGTGAAATTTTTTTAGCTTGACAAAAAAAGAAGTGATATAAAAATAGAAATATTCTTTTAAAAGATTTCTTTGTTATTTATAGATTTTTTTATTTTATTTTCTTGTAGAAGGAAAATCTAAAAATGAAAGATTTATATGACGATAAATTATATATCGATAGTATATATACCGGAGCTCGGTAAAGGTACCTTGTTGCTACTTGATGAGAGTATGCTGTTTTCTTTGTTTTGTCATTGAAAAATAAACGACAAAGTCCAAAATCCCCGATTTTTAAAATTCCGTTTTCAGCAATGAGTAAATTTGCTGGTTTTAAGTCCTGTAGAAATATTTCATTAGAAATTATGTTACAAAATAAAATTTTGTGTAGGTATTTGCTGTTACCCGGTGCATTATGTTATGATCATGAAGATACGCCAATCCCATCAATATCATCTTCATGTAGCACTTTGCTTGTTCTCCCGTTAATTTATAAGTATCCAGAATTTCCCACAGATTCGAAGGCATGAACTCGAAAACTAGGACAAAACTGAGTCCTTGAGGGAAAACATCAATGAGATAGACAATATTTTCGTGTTCCACACATTGCAGGGCTTTTATCTCTCGTATAACTTGCACAGGGATTCCTTGGAACAAAAAAGAAGTTTGCACAAATGATCATACCACACATTATTTTTACGAATCAATTTACGGAATCAAATTAATTGCGCGAAATAATTATTCACTATGTATGTATACTATTTATACCATAAGCACAAAATAATCACTCTTGTACGACGCTAATGAGTTATAACCCAATTAAATATGTAATGTAATGCAAAGAGCATACGATTAGCTTACCCTCTCCAGTTATTTTCTTTAATGTGACTTTTTTAAGAGCAACAATATCTCCACTTGGAATATGTTGCGCTTTTAGCACGATCCCGTGTGCTCCTTCGCCTACAGTTGCCAAAATATCGTACTCATTCATTTTCTGAAATAAACAGACATTTATTTAATGAAATTTCTTAATAAATTAGGGCTAGTTTAGTATTGTGTGCAGTGCCCCCATCAGGCCGGGCTTCAAGCTAACCCGACCCGACGAAATTTCGGGCCCTGTCTGAAGCGGATTAATTTTATAACCCTACCCTACCCAAGGCCCGTCAGGACGAGCCGGAACAGCCCCAAAACTAATCATATGCTAATTATAGGGAAAAAAATCTCTTCAAAATTTGTTTTACGAAATTTGTCAATATTGTCAATTTGGATTTTATTCGATTAATTAAGTACATTTTGTCTGGATTACAAATTTATATAGAAATTAACCTGTAAAGACTACTTATAGCCTGGCGGGGCTTGGGTTTAGCAGTGGTTTTGACCGACGCGACCCGGAAAAGCCCGACGGGCTTCGGGCCCAAAAGTCGTGACCCAGCCCGGCTCGAAACCCCGGCCCTATCTGAGCACTAGCACTCACAGAAAAAGAGTAAATTATAAGTTATAATTTATAACACACTAAATATGTTGTTTCTTTGTCTACTCAACTCAATTATTAGTATGTTCTAACTACAGAGCGCTAAATATTTGCAGTAGATGTTTATTTTTCCAATTTCAATTCACATAAGAGTAGTAAATACAACAGTGATGACTACATCATGGACAATTGGAGACTTGCTCTTATTTCGACTGCTAAAGTTGTCGCTCAGCGATACAAAACGTAAACAAACCTTCGAATATCTCTAGCGGGAGTAGTGAAGGACGAGTTATGGAAAGGGGATTAGAATAAAGGGGAATACTTCTATTGCGTTCGGGTCTAGTGACCACTTCTACATATGCACCATGTAAGCCACAATGCGCTGATATGAATGACATAAACTGATGATTGAATGATTGAGAGTGAGTGAACTGTGACTGCTTAACGCATACAACAGGTGAAACAAAGGAACGTGAAATTCTTGCATCGAAACAGCATCAGTTTTGATGTAGTACCAGTAAAATTGTGTGTATATGGATTAAATTGCATACCTACTATTTATTTATTGTGGCAATAATATGTTGCCTAGGCACAGGTACAAAATTAAGCTATTTGCTATTCATTCACGTATGTTGAACGCTACATTTTCATATTTGTAAAGTATGAAGCATTACGTGAACGAAGGATCGTGAACAAATTAATTACAGAAACACAGAGCAAGTCAATACCCCTAAGACACGAAAATATGTGTATAGAATATAGAAACATGAACGCATTTCACTACTCATAATCCAAAATAAGTAAAATGGGA
>JABASC010004110.1:0-12520 GCA_019776185.1 Plutomurus gul | reverse complement strand
GGAAAATTCATAGCCTCCGCTCGGGAAAGTCAGTTTCTAGCGTTACGTGAAATGGAACCTTAAGTATATGCACGACACTTAATTGTAGAGAAAGTACTGATGTCTTCTGTTATAGGGGTGGGGTAAGTAATACGGGTGATGCGGTCCATCGTATTATTTAAGCAGGTATTAATACCGAGTATATCAACTGTGTGGGTGGGTTTGTCTACTTAACATATACGCGATCATATACCAAAACTACATAGGGAGGGTAAAAAATAATTAACGAGAATAAATGTGTGTCTTTGCACGTGGAGTCCTTATTGATTGCCGTCTTCATAAACAATTCAGTTACATATGCAGTGGCCATGAATAGAATAGCGCGTTATGTGTTGTGCCTTTAAGTTGACATTCGTATTTACCACAAGCTTATAACAAGTGATTGCATTAAAGGATGAACACCAAAATGTTGTGTGCACCTTTAATAGTTGTACCTACAGTTATTGTCGTTAATAATGTAATAATTCCTTCACACTTTGTAACACAAATGCATCGGACATGACACAGAATATCTATGAATCAATATCTTTATTCATTCATTTCCCCTTATTATACAATATTCAGTAGGTGGTGTGTACAGAAAGCTGTGTGTGAACATATTAGGGCAGGTAGGGAACGTGTAGACACACAACACACATGAGAGAAAGAGTGGTACAGTGGTATCACAATGAACTTTTATATGAAGTGACCCATTAAATATGTTAAGGTCATTCTTTTATCCATTGCTATCATTTATTTTGTCTGATTGTCTTGCTGTGTCCATGTCACATTTTTCCTTCCCGTCTGGTCTCCTTTTAATTGTCTACTGTTTTTTGTTCGACATTTATTATTATAAATTAACATTGAACTTGGACTCTATGTTTAAAAAGGGAACAATTCGACTGTGTGTGTGGTTGTTACTTATCTCCTGTCTGTTGATTGTACGATGAGCTCATCCGCAGAGTAGCCCTGATTTAAATCTCTCGCGTAACCAACTGACCTTTACAACGATTACATGATCAGGAGAGGGCAAATTGAGCAGGGTCGACGAAGCCAGACGTATTTAAAATCTGGAATTGCGCATTTGTTAGATAAAATAACTGGAAAATACGAGCATCTGACAGTTGAAGTTGCGCAAATCGGAGGTAGGGAGGCTGGTGATACGATTTTCTAGAAAAAATGTTACTATTTTCAACTCATGAAATGAGTAACTAACTACGCACACAATTTATTTGTACATACAATAATTTAGATATTTAATTAACTGATATGAACGATAGTTCACAGGCAATGCGGGTTTTTTCTGTGAAACTATCAATGGTGTTCAATGAAATGCACGTAAAATGTTCAGCCTTGGAAGTGCACCGAGGACGAACGTGGAGGCTAGTACTGATGGGAGTCCACCAATCCATTTATGGGAACAACAGCCTGCACTGGTAACAATTAGTCAGATTCAATTAGTAATTAACTTATTCAGAGAGCTTGAAATCTTATGAACATCTGAAATAGCCTTCCCGCAGTATTTTTCCTTCGGGACTGACAGTGACGTTAGGATGCATGCATAGAATCCATGACCATACTCACTTCAATGTTAAGTAGGTGTATTCTAAATTCATAGGATAATTATCAGTCAGTTTATATCAAAGAAGAATGCTGGGTTTGTGTTTGAGTAGCTGTAATCCCACACTTTCCATGTTTAGAAACATTTGTTGGTTTTGTGTGCGTCAGAATCATTTTTTTATCCTTAATAATTAGTAATTAGTCAAGTGAATTAGAAACATTCAGTAAAATTTATTATTCGCAACAATGCATCTTTTAGAAGTCTTTTCTATATTCAGACACTGGCTTAATGTATCAAAGACTTAAGGTGTCTGAGAAAGTTTTACACGTCTAAAAGCGTACGAGACCGGCAAAAAATGTCTGATAAGGTCTATCTAAAACCGGTTAAAAGTGTAAAACTGATAAAAGTGTTCACAACTGTCTAAAACTGACTGAAAATGTCCAAGATATGCTTTTATAATGTGGATATTAGCAAAATACTTAGATAATTGCATTTCCATTCAAATTAAGAAACAGTGAGAAAGTGGAAATAGAACTGGTATACGGCTCTTCACATTTTCTAAGTCCACTGTTAATAAAATAATGAATAAGAAAATCGTGATCAAAACCACAGAATAGAATGCACACGGTTTAAATGACTGGGTTGAAAAATAAACACCAGAAGAAAAGTATAATGTTTGTAATTGTATATCCTGTGTGTATCTGTGTTATTAATTATTGAAAGGGTGTTATATACGTAATGTCAGAGAGATCGAAATCTTGTTCCTCCTTAATTCCCTAGCCACTCTCTGTTCATAACGCAGGTCAGTTCTATGTATTTCCACGATTCCGAAAATATCCTCTCCTTTTCTCGCATTTCTTCCACCACCTTTCCGTGTCCGATCTAATCGAATAACTTTTTCTTACGACCCGAACCAAAAAGGTGTTTTGCTGCTCAACTAAATATTCTTTAATTTCTGAGCTAGTAATAAAAACGTGCACGCATGGAATAATATCTTTTATTATGGAGAAACTTCCTTCTTATTTCGAGACTACACTATCATCACTACTCGCACCACCACACTCACAACAGGCAATAATTTTAATGACTTTGAGTACATGTTTATAATGTGATGGGATCAATTTCGTCGACACTTAATCCCTTATACCACTACACTGATAAATTCCCTATAATATTATTATATGTTAAATCTGTAAACGTTCCTAGTTCGGCAGAGGATATTATTATTTTGGCCACAATAATTTAATAGTCAATCCATAAATGAAAATAGTTTCATGCTTTGCTCAAGGTATGCATTCATCATTCTGCTAATCTACTGGCATAGTACTCACTTACTTAGCACAGTATCCAGCTACTAGCTACTGAATCCATAATACCATTCATCATCAATAAAGTGCATTGGAAAACACTCTCATAATATTATACATTAGCGTGCTGTTTCCTTTTTTGTGCTATGCATTATACTTACAAGCGTAATATTTAATACACGAAGAGCAGGGCTCCTTCTTTTCCTCGATCCTGTTTTACTGTGTTTGTGTGTTTACAAGTTGTAGTTCGGTTTTTCTCTGCTGGGTTATATACACACAGGACACAGAGTGCAGGTAGAAAATATTGGGATAGTGAGCTGACAAGGAGCAGCTAGTTGGCAGACTATTCAATCCTTTATTGTACATGACAATGGGGCTAGTGGTAGATGTCTTATTTCGTATTATTGTGGATATTCCATTGTGTTCCCGTCTCCGCGTAGCGTGTGCGACAAATTCACACGCGCTTTTCCTATTATATCTCCATTTTCGTGTATTTCCCCCGAGAACCATCAGACATCAACTTCAAAATGTCACTCACTCGCTCTGTGGCATACCCACCGACCGACAATTCACCCTAAACTTATAATATTCTCTCTCTATCTATGTATATAATGTCGCCAGCTACGACTACGCACGCATTACTACATTCCATAAGTGAACCACGTCCTGCTGCACGATGACAACGAGGAAATAATAGTAAAGATGACACAAAAGCATGTTAAGCATTCGATTCGCTAACTTTAACTCATAATTGCTGAAATTCTTTGCAGTAAAAGTATTTTATATGTAGTTTAAATGCAGGGACCTGTTATATTGTCCGTTTTGCAATAAAAAATGACCTCTAACTAACAATATTCAGTTTAGTATGCATATATTCCATAAACAATGTACAATAGAATGAAAAGATGATGCTGTGCCGTGGAGCAAAAAAGTAACCTAAGCATTTTGTTTGTATTCATTATATCCTGTCAGAGAGAAACAGCGAGTTGACATTTTTACAGTAGAGGATCAGCAGGTTGAGATGAGAGTGAGTTGAGAGAGATGACTCTTCAGCGAAATATCCAATTCACGCAATATTTATATTGCTTTCCATTCAGTGTGAACGCAAGGTCACAAGTGCATACATACAACTTATATTACAGCCATGTGTTCGTAGCCCATGAAAGAATGAACGAAGATGTTACAACAGTCAAAGTATGTTAACGCTGCTACTGTGAAGTTGAAGGTTTGCTTACATATTAATTTGTAATGAAAGATGCTTTATTTTCAAATTACAGATGTACCGTATTCTCTCCTCCTACTCTTTAACAGATAGTCATGTAAAGGGTCATTTGCTATCTTACTTGGAATTTAATTATATATTAAATTGCTGTGTATTGTGTAAGTATGAAAATTTACATGCGAAAAAATTGACAAAGTTTAGATATAAATTTTTTTTAAAAACATAATTTAAAAGTGTGGATAATTTATGGAGAAAATAGTAAAGGTGGATGTGTGACTGTGTTACCCTTTGCCCTCAAGTCTTAATCCCTTAGAATGTTTATAGATATTAAGTACATAAATATTGACTAAAATATTTACGAGTTCATATCCGCCACGAGTCCTTTATCAAGAACGAATCATTATCCTGGAATCCGTTGCAATTAAATATGTTGACGTGCCACCGTGCTTGCAGACATGCATCAATATTAGTTCGTTTGAATACTTTCAATATATATGCTCCAGTTTCAATTTGAACAACCTTACTCAAAGGTTTTAATGGGCTGGATTTATTTTATGGTCGGCACGTGTCAATAACATTGGGAAACAGTTTTACAAAATTATTGTTATTGTCTGCGATCTTCCGCAGTCTTTAGCATCTACCGTATGCACATTTTCCTCCGACGACCGCGTGGATACTATTTGTAAGTATAAAATGCAATTCATGTGTGAACTGAACAAATTATTATAAATTCTATTGAACGAAGGTCACTGCTAGTAAATACACTGTGTCGTGTCAGTTGCATTGCATCGTTGTGGTGGGTACGTATCTGTAAAAAATGGCACATTGTATTAATTGCACACACTGCACAAAAAACTACAAGATTATGCGCTGATGCTTGCGTCTTATTATTATCCTAACAAGTATGCGCTTATGTATTTGGATGCAGAAATCCACACCAATATCTTTAATGCTCGATGCATTGTTATTGCATGTCGTAAAATTGCAAGCTACAACTTTGTTTTCAGTAATTGCATCTGCTGCTGCTGAAGTCCATGAATTTATATGCGAGGGCAAGGGAAATCGTTAACAGTTCATCGTGTAAACAAACCAAGAATCCCTGATGACTTTGTGAACGTAAATCTTGATGTACCAATGATAAAAAGTACTTGGCCATAATAATACACAAGTATTTAATACTGTAGAAATACGATGAAACTCGTTAATTTGTTATTGAGGCACGTGGAGAGAAGACTTACACAAAGTTTCGACTGGAGATTTGTTTAATTGGCATGGATTTTCACACAGAGTGAATTAGCACAGTTTTTGCAACAACAAAGTGGTCATGATACGTTATAATTGAATAAAATAACGTTTGAAGTTACCCCCTCGTTTTGTCCTAGATGGAATCTTGGGATTCTTTCCACAGAAGCTCACGTACAAAGTGGAGTCTCCAGACGATAGAAAATTTCTAATTGAAAACTGCCAATTTATTGTTTTGTAAGTACATATGTTGTGCATTACATGCTAAAGAGTAACTCTTGTTAAAGAGAGACAAAGTATGTATGTGTATAATGTTTTTACAAGGCGAGACAATTTTATTACGCTTTAGATCATTAAAAATATTTATGTCGGAAAAAAAGTTAAACGTTTTACTATTGTGCCTACATTGTAAAAGCTCCACGTGTACATTTTTTCAGCAAAATCGCTTCCTTCAAAATTTTATGGCCCGATTTAGATTTTGCGGAAAATATTTGCAACTCTGCTTACCTATGTGCTAAACCTTCGTTTTAGTTTTTTCGTATTGGGTAATAGTACATACCCGTAAGTATTAGTTGATCGAATTATTATCTCTGTTTTACTGTCATGTGATGTCGTGTCATATATATCAAGATGACTTGTCAAAAGTCTCTCGCCTCTTTAGCACTGTGTACATTTTTAATCCGTGTGGTGGACAGTTGGGCGACGGAAAGGTGTGGAAGTGGATAACGGTGAACGGCATGAATTTTTGCGGTTGTCCACTTGTTCGCTCCGTTCAATTCAAACAGCTTGTCACTCTCCTATGAATTTTTACTTAGATGAGACGCTTTCAGAAAAACAGCTAAGAGGAAGTCCTACGGTTGATGCGCGGCTGGAATCATTACGAAACGTATTACAACATCATTAGTGTAGTCAGCGTGGACTGAAATTGGCCTTCTCTCTCTACACGCTGCTGTGTATTGACATGAGAGGGAAACTGGCACGATCAATTTCTCGAATCCATTCAATAAATAAACTGTGGTTTCAATTTTCACAAAAATTTCTTCTAAATGCTCTTACAATAGAATAAAATATTGCAGCTGAAGCATTTGCATAATATATGACCTGTATTGGAAGAATAAAGGCTTGGCGAGCCCGTCTAAATATTCACCTCTTTTCTTGCGCCTTTTTCATAGTCCAGGAAAAAACTCGCATTAAGGCAGTTTCCTTTCCTCCACAATAAGCTAGCGCATAAAACCACGTAAAAAACTGACTAGACTCTTTTAAACGTAGAACTCGCTCATTTTATGTACTGCTCACTCTTTGCATAGCATTTTACAAGAGGCATTAAAGAATCCAATCTAGAAACGATATTCAAATGAGAATTGAATGCTGTGGCTGAGGAGAAGAATTGACTGTCAGTCTTTGTAAACTGTTTTATTGCTATGGTTTGAGACGGGAAAGCATACGTATGTAAGAACAAATAGGATCGAGTGTATTAACTTCTTATTACTCAATCTGTCCACCACTTTCCATCCAATAACAACAATAGGCGTATTACCCAATGGAATCCTCATGTACCGGTGATTTCCTTTGATCTTCATTCATAAAATGTTCCACTACACCGGTAAGAAATCCCACTGTGATTTTTCCTCTACTGTTTTTCTATCATTGCTTTGGGAAATTGACCGAACGATATTTACAGACTGAGTATAAAGTAGAGGGGTTGGGGGAAATTATACATCTACTAAAAAGTTGTGGTGGTGGGAAACTTTGGGAAATCATAAAATTTGGATTAGTGATTTCCACTTTAATTTTTAATGTCACATTAGGTTTAAGTTAAAATTTAATACAGATTTAATCCCCAGAAGCGGAAAAATTAACCAGGATAAGCTTCTCTCTCTCTTTCTCGGTTGCTCATGTTGTGTAACCTATGTATTACGTACTATTGTATGAGAACGCAGCGCGTATTTGTGTAGCATAGGTGGCTTTAGGTTTTGCTGTGGCTCCAAATCCCATCCAGTCTCAAGTAGTCTTAAGTAAATCTCATAGTAAATGTAATGGACACGGGGAAAAGAAGTTAGACCAGTTTTTGGAAGGTGGGAGAGACTCTCTCACTCACTCAGCTCATTCAGAGAGAGTAGCTTTTGCTTTTGAGAATGGGGCATCCCTGTCCTGCCCATGGATATTCCATGCTGTCGGCAAATGCACAGATACACACAGTACCTATATTATTGACTGTATAGCATTATTCATTAGCTTTTCGTCCACATAGAAGCAAAGAACTGGACTCTCATAGCCTTATTTTTCATTCATGAATATTTTTAAGGTGGTCGACAAAAGGACCGAATGCAAATGCTTGAGTGAATCCAGTAGATTTTCAGTCAGTATCATCCTACGGACATTTAGAACAAGGATAGAAAAATTTCTCGGGCATTTTTAGCAACTACTACCTCTATGTCTAAAGCCTCAATTTATCATGGATAAGCATAGCCAAGAGCTTTTTAAGGATTATGGATTTCCAATCCCACACATTGTCCAAGTCTCTCTCTCTCTCTCAGCCTCGTGTATTATAACCTTCATGTATGTATGTTCATTGTTAAATAGTTGTTGTTGCATGCATTTATATTATGTATATTGTCCAGTCGGTGTCTATGCAACAAAACGCAGAGAGAGACTTGTCATTTCATCATATTGTTCCTTATATAGAATCTTGTCCATTCAAATGTGTACACAAAGTTCTTCTAGTGTCTACTCAACTAAGAATAATAGATGGAATGAATTGCTTCTTTTTGGCTATCATCATTGGATTATTACAAATCACTGTGTACAGCATTCTCCATGGTTCTCATAACACTACTCAAGCGAAAATCTTATTCAATTCAACATTATTGCATTCTCTTTCGCAATAGTGCAGTATAAATACTTTAGATAGTACTTCTAGAGCAATGGTGTGGACGACTACGACTCATCCTTATAATTTTCAAGAATAAAAGTTGTCGCTAAGCTTTTCAGGCACATCAAGACAAGGCATGACTGTAATAAAAGTAAAATTCACTTTTTTATCGCTCGAAAGCAAACGAGTAGGTACATTGAATGTAGGATAATAGTAGAGTGGCAGCATTAAACTATAAGAAAAACAGTGTATTGAGGAGTTTTTCCTCAATACCCAATTTCATGGTTTTTTTCATTTTGAAATTCTACTGGAATATATCTCATATCTTCCCAAGCCCAACCTTCGCGAATTTTCTACCAAGGGCAACGCTCCCTTTTCATATAAAATGGCAAACTTTGATAAGTTGGAACAATTTTTTGCAATTTTGCAAATTACATTTGACTACGTCAGCTTTGTGCACCCAATAGATTAGAGGACCCCGTGCTCCACTGAATTACTAGAGAACGATGTCAAATAAAATCTGTTTGAGGAATATAATTCTGCTGCTGCCTTGTTGATTGTATCGTGCACACGGGGAAGACAAAGAATTGCAATTAAGTGGTGGGGACTCCTCACTGTCCTGTCCATGTGCACTCAGCAAACACACACAGCACCAATTCAATTCAATGCCACCAGGACCAGAGAGCAGACATGCGAACCCGTGCATTCTATCCCACGATCGACCTATCAACACTAACACACACACACATACGTATAGGTATAGTCTACCTTCATTGTAAGCAGAATATTTACCAAGGGTCGGTCAAAACTCAATACTACAAACAATTGAGTGCTTAAATTAGAGCAAATGTACTTCGCAGTATCTATTACTTGCTATTTGTGTGCAGGCTTCTTGCTCGTACTTTAATCATCATTTAATCATTAGAAGCGTCGTGACATGCTCCCGATGCACTCCTCTCTCGACATCCCAAGCTGTACCTATATAGTTATGAATAATTACACAGAGAATTACACGGTAGCAGACTTACCCCTATTGTGTCCATTAGAAATAAATTGTATCTTCGCATTTACTATGTGTATTAGTGTTCCAAGTTCCAGTAGGCAATATGTGGACAACCGCACATTATCATACAGGGTGGTCAATTAAGCGATATGTTTAACTTTCCTTTTTTATATACTGCGACCGTGTCTCCTCAAAATGCACTTTTAGAAGGACCAATCAATTTTAATTCTATAAACTAACGTACATCATCTACGTCTCGCATTGTTGTATCAGTGCATTTCAATGACAAATGGACAACCTCTATTATTATTTCTATCGTTTTATATCTAATGAGTCAGTGATAATACCATCTTAAATATGTTATTAAGAATGACATCAATAAAGGGATATATACTGCACGTGTCCTGTCCTGATAAATTTTTGATGTTATCCCGGCGTTACCACTAAAACCCTGCTTCTCCGTTTGACAATCAAATTCTTTAAAAATGTCATTGGTTCCATAAAATATGCACTTTTAATTAAAGTGTTAATGCAACTGGAGAATGCGGAGAACAAGAAAATAATCTCTCTACAATGTGAGTACATAAGAATGTAAAGACAGAGCCACATTTAATTTAGATTAACTTATTTAATGCAAGTATTGAATACATCATTGGATATGCAGAGGCGGCACTTGTGGTAATAATAATGTCTGTTCGTATATCTGTCATTCGTCAACTCGATTAGCAAAATGGCAATTATTCAGTAAGAGAATGCTTATATGTATGTCAATTAGCATATTATTATGTTCTGTGCAGCCTACACACGTGATCCGCACACAGGGTCATGCTCACCAGCAGCATACCAGCATGTACAGTGATTCTATTAGGAAGTAAGACTTCAAGTCTGTTGCCAGTTGCCACCACCTACTACCTACCTACTAACCAGTACAAATCCTGTCCGATCGAGATTACAGATTGTGCGAATCAGTCTCCGGATTAGAATGTCGAGAGCAATGCATGATTGGGACCTACATAAGACCCACAGGTCATCAAATGCAATGTACTCGTCGTCGTCGACGTAATAATAATAATCTCTCATATCTTTCTGTCTTGTCTTCTTCAGTTGACTCTCTGGCATTTGCAAGGGGCTACGTTTAGTATGTACCCTATCGCTTTACTACTTACGTATAATACTTTTAACATGTGTTCACATGAGACGCAAGCAGAGAGCATACAGAGAGATACTGTGGGTAGTTAGTTTTATCATCAATCTATTTCCTATACATATTTAAATAAGTTGACCTTGCACTTTCACGACGGCAATGCTACGAACGTTATTCCAGTGACTTTCATGTCAACTTTTGACTTTTGCCAGTGACTTATTTTTTGTTCACCATCTGCCCACACGTACTCTGCAAGCAAAAAGTTGGAACATTCGTAATTAAAATTACCTAATTGGTGTTAACATAACTTTATTTCTGTGAATAAGAGAGAATTCCTCCTAACGACATCGGAAAGTGCCACTGAACAATGAATTTCCCAAATTGCCAAAGTATTTATATTCTAAATATTCATATACTAGTTAGGTTCACGTAGGTGCTAAAAATTAGCCCATGCTAATGAAGACGAGCTAAATACATGGAAAAGGTGGATGACGAGTTCAATGGGAAAGAATGAGGAAGAGTAGCTAGCAGAGTGGAGGCAGAAGAAAGTTAGCAGTTAAGGAAAACTTGTGTCTCGTCAGATAAATGACTGTATGTATATGTTCTACATAAAGATTAATAATCAGAGACTCACAAAAGAGGATCATCAGCGAAAAACTTTTAAGCATATGATTGCCTAGACCTAGTTTCAACTTCTATTCTCGTACATGAGTAGTCTACTACATACATGTGTACCATGCTGTACTATTCTTTCAAAGAGAGAATGTATTAAAAGCAAAGTCAAGTGGGAGTACAGAAGTGTCGTCGTAAGAACTAGAGAAATAAGTACCCACGTTGGCCCATCCAACCAGTTCCACACAGTGGACACATACACCTTCGAACACTTGTACTCCTCTGCTTCATAAAAATGCACATCCAGTAACGTGAACCTAACTGCACTCTAAACCCGCTTTCACTTCAATACTATTCAAAATTGCATTCTTTACAAAATTTTCAGCTAATTTAATTTAAGATTTACGCCAAAAAGTAATAAAGTCGAGTAGAATTTTTAGATAATGCTAAAATTGTCTCCTTCGAAAAAATACAAGAAAACTTACAATGAGGTTAGTACCAAATTTAAGGAGTGTGGTTGATGTGTAAATGTCCGTAGCGTGCAAAGGTAACATCCAACAGTAACAGAAAACAATGCATTCGATTGAAAGTGTAGTTGTTATAGAGTGTACGCATGCAAACTCTTTATACGAGTTCATAGAGACGCTGCAATGCAAAGTGCACCAACATGTGTACTCTCTGTGGGTATATTAGTTAATATGTTCTGTGTGTAACTTGCTTGGAGTGTTTAAAAGAGAGACGTCGACTATTAAAGCGTGTACAGCTGAATATGCATAATGTTACATAGCAAGATCTGTTCTTATGGCTGCTTGGCTCCTCGTGTAAATAATGTTATCTAGTCGACAAGCTGTGAATGTTAATGTGACATTCATCAAGTTCAGTCAGATCAACTTCAGTTGGTAACTCACAGCAGCACAGCCAGCCGTTTGTCAAACGCATAGGCCAAGTCAACTATCGAAGATGATGTGTGTGTGTGTCTCCCCTGAATAATGACGATACGTGATCGAAACGAATGGGACGCGCCGCCACTTAATTCACATTCCACGATGTAACTCACGAACAGCGTCAATTGATTCTCGCATCTATTATTTACTACTAACTTTACGCTAAAATGACTAAATACATATATCTACTACCTTTAAGCGAAGTAAATATTTAGAAAAAAATAAATCGTACAAGAATTTACTAAAAATCAAATCAATAGTTGCGCGTTATCTTCTGCTACATGTGGATAAAAAATATCGAGTAATACTAGATACGATTATTAAGTGGAATTAAATGTTAAACGTAACAAGACACTTGGGGTTGACTGCCCTTGGGTCTTCCACTTAAATCCTAATTAAATAATAAAGCTTTAATACCACTGTCTGTGAAAGAACAAGATATTCTACAATTTTAATTCCTCTTTTGACATCTGACTCACAGCGAATAAAGGATATTAAATGTGCAAGAGTAGTGTAGGGGAAGCTGCTGTCAAATGGGCCATGCTGTCAAATGGGCCATCATGTTTATTTCGAGTAATCCTTGTCAATTTTCTCC
>JABASC010004109.1:0-12521 GCA_019776185.1 Plutomurus gul | reverse complement strand
CGGAGCAAGATGGAAAATGGGAATTGCAGGCGTGCGTGCATAAGGTAAAGCAAAATTGGCTAATTTTTAAACGTTAGTAACTTACACCGTAACTTAATTAAAATTTTGTAATCACATCTTTTTCCATTTTCATTAATTCTTTGTACCTGCTTTCAATCACATGTGCTTTTCCTGCAGTTCACTAAAATATTTGCCCATTTATATGTACTATAGCAATGCAATTTCTTTCTCTTTGTTCTAAATAATTGAACTTTATGGTCATTTGACAATTACTTTCCATATACCTTCTCTAAAATAAATTTGTCGCATAAACACGATTAAATTTGATTTTGCAAGAATGGTACAAAATCGGGACTTGCCAACGTGTGGTGCGTAATTGGTGTCTTCTGCAAGATTCTTCCAACAGAAATTTTTGACAAAACCACAAAATTGATCTCTCTATTCATACAATTGTCTAAGTAAGTAAAAGTGTACTTTTATTATTACGTTTCTGCAGAGTATGCACAGCACTAGTAGTGGCTGTTGTTAATTTGATATATGTTGAAAAATATTTATTATTATGACACATTAGAAATAACATTAAAATGAGGACACAGCATCAACGGCATGTGGTTATCATATAAAATGCAAACTCGGTTAGCAGTTTACGTCATCTCATCCATCTCTTTCTCATTCTGCTTTAAAATTATAAATAAATGTACGTCCACCGACAGTATCAGAGTCCATACGCAAATATAAATAAGCACAATTTTATACACGTGTTGAGTTTACTGTCATAGTGTCTGGTCTGCATATGCAATGCTTTTGCTCACACTTGTGACACAGTCGATTATTCCTCGACATAGAGGAATGCACAGGGAAAATTGTGCGAGTATCACCTAATTGTGAGGATATTCATTAACAATAATAACGAGCATGCATGTCGGCAAGACCTTAAAGAAGAAGGATGATCTATTGTACATCTGAACAGATGCTACACTTATATGTACATGAGTGAAGATGAATTTGCACTAAATTCTCGCGATTAAAGTAGCCAAACAGCATGGCAGTAGAAATGTACGGTGCAAAAACTGTATGTATACATATTTATAGAGGCTACAAGTCCTATTTTACATATGCTTACTGTGTATAAATGCACTAACTGTGCTTTATAAGGAAAGGCTGATATACAGAATTAAAGAACACTCAAATCTTTCTTACTCGTGTCATTGTGCAATCCAATTCAATTTCATTACTTACACACGCATTGCAATTTAAATTAAATATGTAGATTAATAAGCTTATTGTTAATGATTCTGAAAGCAGCGTGTTCACCACTTCTCACAACCATACATCTTCCAGTCTAATTGCAGGACGCAACTCGACGTACTTTACATACATTATCCTCATCCTCACATGTTTCATTTACAAACGGCAAACCTGAGATGAACTAAATTTACCTAACGAGAGAGGCTCAAAAGTATTACATAATTTTTTGTATCAAGTCGTTATTACGTACCACTCCATCCAAAACCAAAGGAGTCAGATCATTCACTATAATTGTCATAAAAGCCTTAAACGGAAGCGTTCAGAAACTGATTTTTTTAAAAGCGAAAATGTATAAATATCATTCACAAATTAGATAACTCATTACCCCAGGAATTCGATATACGATGGGGACAACGATAAATGAAATTTTAATGACGTAATCAAAAAGAAAAGTAGTTTCTTAATGCTCCTCCCGCTTAGCAATGCAGATCCTGCTCACGGTGTAAGTGATGGACGCTATAGAATATTTTTACTTTTACTTTTTTGCCAACCATTTGAGTAAGAGCCTTTGAATACTATTAAAAAGCCTTTATTGTATAATTTCGATTTATTTGCCCAATGAATTCATAATATTATCAAAACCAGCTTGTGATTTTCAGAATATGAGCGCTGCCAGAAGAAACAAATCATTTCTGATATCATGCGCGTTATGATGCTTGTTACGCTGAAATATTTGGGACCACAAAGTCCTTCCGACCAGATCTTCCCAATTATTTTAGTTGGTAGTGGTTGTCCAGCAGATTTAAAACTACGACATTGTAAGTATTTAAAATTCTGCAAGACCTATAAAGTGGAACAAGAAATGCTTTTATCTATTGAACGACTTTTCAAATTCTCAACTGCCACACATATGTAATCATTTACAAATGTTTGTATAATAACTGTATTATATATATGTTTTACTTTGTACCGCCGAAAATCATATGCCACCGCTGCCAGAAGCTTTGACAAAAATCGAATTATTTGTCTAGAGCGCTTAGCTAAATTTTGAGGGTGGGGTGAACCCCTAAAACCTTTGGTTGGAAAGTATCCAGGAAGGCTCAAGAAATCAGGAGTGGTCCTGTAGTTGAAAGGAATTAAAGAGGACGCTGTGGTTGAAAAGGACGCGCATGGAGGATACAGAATTGTTTTCTGATCTGAAAAATTGGTGGTATTCTTTTCAAGGATAGCAATTTTGAATAATCTTCAGATGATATCTTTGACATTTTTTATAAAAAAACGGTGTCAAAAAATTGCCAAGGAAAGATTGACAATTTTTTTATTTCAATAGACCTCTGAAAGTGAAACCACGAAAGTCTCAAATAATATTTCTTTACATCATTAAATGAAGGTGAGCTCGGTTGGCGGAATCTAAACAACTTTTTTTTTAAATTCAGAGAATATTAAAAGTAATGAATGCAGAAAGCAGTCGAGAAAAGAAAGGAGCAGTTGTACAATTACAATGCATTATGCATTTCATGCAAGACAGTACAATATTATTTGATAAAAGACTAGTGAATTATGTTCACAGTTTAAAGAAATTTATTTAAGTAATTGTGCGATTCAAACAGCTCACATCCACGTCAAAAACAGCTCATCCTGACAGTTACAGTGAATTGTTAACTTTGAGCTTTTATTAATATTAGACATTAATTGTAAGTCAGACGAGTGGTTCGATTGGAGGTTGCGTTGACTGCAACAGCACCAGAGCCACCATTGACTTTGCATTGCTGTGGCTTATGGCTCAATGATGACATGACAGGTGTGAAACCTTGCCTTTAATAGTTTTATGACAAGCCTTATATTATTAGACCTCTATGCAAGCACCGTACAGTGCCACTTATTCTGTAAGTATACACTATTGGATATGCTAACACACTTGTGTATTGCTGTACAGATATCTACATTGTAAAAAACACAAGTGGTTGGTTATGTGCATTTAGATATAACATGTACGGGAGACAAAGGAATAATTTAATTAGTTATTGCTAACTTTCACCCACACCAGTATCATTGCTATTGGCATGACTCGAGGGCAATGATGATCAGACAATATATATATTAATAGAAGTACGCGGCAGAGCGAGAAACAATAACAATAAAATTTGAAGTAGTCATTTGAGACTTGTGAACCAGTTAGAAGTGCTGTGATCTATATTCTGTTGCATCATCACAATAATGAACCAATCGCCATTATAAACAGATTCGAGTCTATCACACTGTTACGCTGCTCACACATACGTCCGTCAATCATACATGCTACAAATAGTCACTTATATTACCCCCTATGACTTTCGTTATTCATTCTACCTGTCGATACTCTCCTTCAACTAATTAGATCTTCAGTTACAGTAATTAAATGAGGTGAATGCTACCTGCATATACGATTGTAACCGCGCTGCTCTTTTAGAATGGAATGTTAGTCAATTGGTAATAAATAATTCTGTGGGATATAATAAAATTAATAGTGTAGGTCTCGCCGATTAAGATGTATTAATAATTGTTACCGAATACACTATCGGTATAATATGGATAAAAGTGGCAGATTATATTTAGAAAATACTTGAAGAAGCTGGGATGATGATGTAACACCTATTTGACCTTGGAATGTCTTGTTAACCAAAATTGCAAGTATGCATTACAAATGTAGGACGATGAGTACCAAAATAAGATAATATACCCTGTTGAAGTAGATTCACCTTCTCAATTTTAATTGGTTTGGATTTTAAGCTCCCTATAAAACAACAATGCCGAGGGGTGTAAGAGTGTTCATTGTTTGTACAACATCAAGTGTCACTTCTGATAATGATCTTTTGACTTCACCAGTGAAGTGAGCGATTTAATAAGGGACAAAAATTAAATGAACTAATCTTTGTACTTAATAATTGATACTTATTAGCGTATTACATACACAATCACATGAGACAACCAGAAAGATTACTCTATGCATTACAATGTTTGCATACATGTTACCGATTTCAGACATAAATCTATGACATTGAATACTACATAAACTGGTATTGAACTGATAGTTGTAGGGGCTTTTTTGCAATTGTGAATTCATAACATGGCAGCAATGTTTGATTGTCAGAGTTAAGGTGATGGATGAAGTGTGAAGGAGGAGAGTCCGCTTAGCACTGAAATGACAATATCGTCTATTATTGTAGGGGAGTTTGAATTCTTTCATGAATTTCATGAAGATCCGCTTACTAAGCCGATGATGGAGACTGGTTGCAATTTGTATTCTCTTTAAAAAATGGGATTAGTGTTGCGTATAATTACTATCTTTTCGTCATTAACTTTGTTGGGCTGTTCAGAATTCCATTCGAATTGTTGTGTCAAGATAAATCGTTCCCTCGAATCGCTTTTTTGTAAATCAACATATATCTACTACATAATTCGATATGTGCTTCTGTTTTCTATTGTGCAATGTGGTTCTTCATGGACTGTCCATATTTTGCTTTTGTGGAAAGCGTCCGAGATTAACTGTTCCGAATTTTCTGCTGGCTTCCAGACTCTTAGCGTGCCATCTGTTAGGTGCACTTAGAATGTTTGCAAGTTCAATTAATTGCCAAGGAGTACAAGTTAGACTTTTAGTATGGAATCGTATTTAAACAGCGCACAAATGATCGCTTCAGCGGGGTCCTGTTTAGGGAAAATTGCTTTAGTGGGACAATGTGTGTAGTCCCAATTTCCCCAGGGGGATCCGAAAATTGTCTTACGTTTTGGTTAAGCGGGAAAATCTATACATAAGTGGGACAAAAAAGTCTACTTCTGCGGGTCCCGCTTAAACCATATACAGTGAATTTTTATATTTACTTATTTAAAATTTTAGTAAACGCTCTTTCTGACTACTGCAAAACGAAACTTGAATACGCGTTTATGATTGCAATTTACTCCTTCACAATTTATCTAAATTTTAGATTAAATGAAATGTAGCCAAGACTTAAAGAAAATACGACCACAGTATTTATTACATTTCAAGGAACATTTAATTGTAATTTTAAAAGGCAACCTTAGAATATTTTAGTACACAAAATGTCTGGATCGAAATATGCTTTCATGAGACATATTCAATCAGCTAAGTTGAGTCAAATCAGACTTGATAAGGAAATTGGGAGTAAATTTCCATCTTTGACAATAGATTTCGTAATAAGGCACGATAATATGCAAATCAAAACTCGTAATTATTTAGTAGAATTAAAAATAACTGCTTGTTACATAATATGCATATACAAAAATATACTGACTGTTTTACGATACATTCGTTAGTAGCTAGTTCAAAATTACAATGGTAAGATTAATTGCTTTTAGTACATGCAGCGGCAAACATTTTTACATCGCAGAAAGAAATAAAGATTGGAAAATAAAAACAAAGAAAAAATATCACAGAAAGTATACGATTATTAAACATTAAATGTTATAATAAAAAAACTTTCCAGTTTTAGTCATTTTGAGGTAGAAGTAGGCATTCAAGAAGTATTCATGTATAAAGTGTTGGATTAAACAAGGGATCACCAGAAAATATCAAAATATTATTTCAGTATTGTTTTTCCATTTATCAAGCAAAATATTTTGATTAGGCAAGCAAATATCCTACTCATATAAAACACAAATAAATATACATTGTTACCCCAGGGAGTAATTGTACTGTTAGGAATCCAAAAGGGTTAGACAAGACAGTTTCGAAAAACACAGGTTCAGGAATTAATCCAACGAGAAGGCATCACGGAAGAGAGGTAGTAATTACTAATTCACAAAGAGATGTATTAATTACCCCGTGATGAGCACAATGAGAATTGCAAAAAATATCACACACTAGAAGGAATAATTGGGAGATCACAGAATAAATAAGGATAAGATTAGTTCATTCATTTATATACATTCGTAATTCCTAGTGAGCGTTAATGAGGAGAAACGTGTAGCGTCTCAAGATAAGAAGAATCCATTGCAGAGAGAATAAGACCAGACATTCCCACATTTTGTGAGTGAATCGTCTCTTGATATGAGTCTGTAGTGACTGTATTCTTTTTTAAATGTCGGTTTAAATCGGTTTTGCTTTAGCATTGAGTTATTGCAGTGTCCCGGGTGAAATTTCAGAGTCTCAGTTTATTTTCTACCGTAGCCCCCAGATGGAGAGCCACCACCTCCGCCGCTACCTCCGTAACCCCCTGAGGGGGCACCTCCGGATCCCCCTCCGTAGCCACCGCCGCCACCTCCCTTTCCACCACCACCACCTCCTCCTTGTGGGTATTGGGCTTCACCCTAAGTACAAAAGAAACGATTCAGTAGATAAAAAACGATTTTACTGTAAACTGTAATGGGAAAACTGCCTTACTTGATACTGGACGTCAGCATTGAATCCTAAAAAAACAAAAATTATTATTCTACCATCCACAAACAAATTTACTATTCGAAAAAAATACAATAAACGCAAGTACCGTTCTTCCAATCTGCGTTGTAAGTCACAATTTGGGTCCTGCCATCGGGTAAGAGAACGCGGTACTGACCGTTGACTTTATTTCCATCGCTCTGCTCCTGTTGTCCGAAATTAGCACCAGAATAATGGTCGTTTACTGCATATTTAAAATTGTAGGGTCTGGGGGGATAGCTCTCCTTAAACAAAAATAAGAACACCCTAATGAAATTGTCCTACTATGTACTGCTTAAATTTTCATTTGTTTTGAAAGTACTTGTTGTTGCCCGTAACCCCCACCGCCGCCACCACCACCGCCTCCAGAACCTCCGTAACCGCCACTCCCACCGCCGCCGCCGGAGCCTCCATACCCGCCTCCTCCGCCACCTCCACTGACTCCCGGTTCAGCCAAAACAGTGTAAGCCAAGCAGGCTAGAGCAATGCACAAAACCTACAAAAAGGTATTCATTTGATTGGTCAAGTCAAAGTACACATAAGAACGCTTTTCATGCTGCCATGAATGATTGAATCACTCGAGTTGGAACAAATACTCCTTTGTTTCCTTCACAAATGAAAAAGGCACGCGTATGATCCCCTCATAAGAACGCTTTTCATGCTGCCATGAATGATTGAATCACTCGAGTTGGAACAAATACTCCTTTGTTTCCTTCACAAATGAAAAAGGCACGCGTATGATAATGTAGTTCCCCTTTGCTAACGAATATTGGGTTTTGGATGGATCGAGTAAACAACAACATAGTCGTCAAATTCTGATAGCATGTAAAGCACGATAATGGAACACGTATTCTTCATATTATATAGGAACGCATCTGCTACTTTACACAACTCACACTGGTTGTTGGGGAATACGAGAATGAGGTTGTTTGTTAAAGTGCTTCACGATTTTAGAATGGAATGTGATGCTGGGTCATCCAACGTTCAGGAGTACGCACATTGAGCCTCAAGGCCCCAAGTAGATTAAATGGTACCCAATTTAGTTAGTTAAAGTAGGCTAATTAGACAGAAGTCAATAATATAATAAATTATGTGATTCCTTTCTCTCAGGCTCAAGTGTCAAGTTCACAGGGGGAAGAGAGATTCATATCATTAGTTGGAAAATTAATTGCAATCTTTTGTAGTACTTATATCTGTGAAACTGAAACTAGATTATTATTACAAGATCATAGATCAGAAATATTGGGTGGGAGGACGAGCGAGGCCGTATTTTCGATTATTTGTTTACAAACCACCTTGTGTGGCAGTATAATCTTTATTTCATGTCATATATGTAATTTGTATAGTACAAAAAAAATCATACCTTTTTCGATTGAAACATTTTGCAAAGATGACTAATTACTTTCTTGTGTAAATGCAGCGAGACACTTGAGGTCACAAAACTCACAATGACTGACTATAATATTGCTGTTGAAAAGTTGAAAAACTGTCACTCCTCCGATTCGGACCCAGAATCCGAAACACAGGATTTTTTTCAGAATAAATAAGTGTCCGTTGGAATGAATGTTTTATTTGTCTTGTTGTTGGAATGAGTGGAGGAAGGAAACTGATGCCGAGTGGACTACGAAATGGGTTTATATACAGAAAGTTTTCAAGTAAAAAGCAGACAGCGTGACCCGGCCCATGTGTCATCAAGCGGCAAATTGTGGCTCGCTTCTTGGCTTAGGCAATGTCTCAGTCAGTCGTCGTCATCATCGTAGTCATCGTCAGTCTCTCGGCGGTTTTACTGCAACAACCAACAACTACCTTCCTTTTACTTCATAATACTAGTAATAATATTCTGCATCTGCAGCAACCATATACTTACTATTATCATCCATGGTTATAACATGGACTTTACTTTTTAACGCTAAATAAAGCGTGTGTGTGAGCCAAATGAAGGCTTACCTTAATGTTAATAATAATACCTTGCTTATATTGTTAGTCCCTGTGTTTAAAGTGGTTTTGGCTTGTTAGCTGGCAAAAGATGTGGTGGTAGAAGATCGTTCATAGAATATAGTGGATCTATGCCTACAAGCAATATTATTACCTTTAAAATCATGTTAAGTACAGATTTTATGTTATTTCGCTTCTCTACACTCTATAAGTCACACAATAGAATGGATACGATACATTTTAGTATTTTCATTATTGCGAATGCCGCTGCTTCTTGGTGTAGATTTATTTATTTCGGTAGACGAGGCGAGAAACGTAACAAAATTCACGACTATATATTATAGTACCTGCTTGCACTTTTATGTTTGCATGCAATTATTTTTATGCTTTTTCAGATGATATGCATGCGCTTATAATAACAATTTATAGAGACGAGTGGAGACACTCACTATTCAATCTATAACAAAGGAATCTGTAGTGGACTAATCCGTTGCAATCCAGTCATCACATTAAATTCTCTAGTCCAGATTGCATTAGAAGCAAAGAAGACAGTTCGCATGATCATTATTATGTACGCGTACGCTTTATTTAACTATAGTAATATACATAGTCGCAGTTTGGTATCGTCATTCAGAATTATATTCGTAGTATATATGTAGTATATCTGTAGATTCGTAATAGTATTTGAAAATTATTTCTTCGAGTGAACGACGAAGGAGAGCAAACAGCGAGCGACAGATGAAATGCTTCTTACGTCGTTCTCACAGCACCTTTTAGAACAGGCGAGGAGGGGAGAGCGAGCGCAGAACTTTTAGTTGTAAAAATTATTCTTGTCAAACTTCACAACAGGATGCATCTCACCGCAGCACAAATATTTTTATTATAAAAGGCTGCTTAGTGTGGTGGCATGGGTGCAGTCACATAATCAGTCGTAATCTTGGCTCCTTCTTCTTCTTCTCTCCGTCCAACACTTGAAACTCTGCGAACAAAAAAAAAATGCGAAAAATAAGTAAGATTTTCCCAAAACTCTTCACTGTCTGCGTGTCAAGTCATTGAGGATATCTTCTGTTTTGTGTTCTGTTCTCGGTGATGAATTTCATTTTCGTTATTCTCAACTGAGCTCGAATAATATTACACTTGCACATATTTATGAGTCTGCACTTTTCATGAAAAGCGAGCAATGCAGTGTGCACAGTCAATGGAATTACTTTACTCGTATTTTCATTTCATAAGTAGGTATACTCTTACTAATATGCATTTTATTATTTATGAATGCGGTAAGAGAATTTTTAGTTTAGGAGGATACACTTCTTAAACATTATAAGGTTATTATACAATGTGTTAAAAGTGAACATGATATTTTCACTCTTTTTCATCCCTGATTTCCACTTGATGATGGAAATGAATTACTTTCCTTTCTTTAATAAAGTTTTCCTTCCACATAGACACCGCTTCACGTACACGATCGAATGCACGTTACTCACTTTATATTGAAATCCCCAATAGGAGTTAATTGAAATTGGCCCACCCTGTGTAAATAATTTTCGTCATTAAAAGTCAATTCAAGATTTATGATACAGTAAACAATTGAAGCAGTCTCGAGTCTTATTACAGCTAATTAGTAGTCTTTTTGACTGATTCAGAATATAAGCAGGCCGACACATATCAACTTTCTACCCACACCATTTGCTGCATATAAAAATACAACTCGCTCAGAGGTTCTACTTACAGGTCTTTTACTAGGAATTAGAATTAGGTAACATGTGTCGGGTACTTTCATTTATTTAATTTGTCTTGTTTTCCTTAAATAACATATGGCAAGAAAAATTGAATTATTTTTACATTAGGCTCCATACCACATACTATTATGCGGGAAGTACATACGACCGAGTACTAAAAATAACAATTGAAGTGATTTCTGGTTATATGTATTAACTCGGTATATACATACTATAGAGTTATGTAGTAAGTGTTTTATAAACTCAATCCAACATTCATCGCTTACAAGCATACCATTTATAATAGCGAGAAAAGTATAGTATACTTAAAGTTATAACATTTTCATTTAATCTCGTCGTATTGTTGGTGTATGCTTTAGTGGCAGATAAATTCATTTAAATTCTTTTGAATAGGTTCTAGTAGACTTAGTCAGTTTTGTCTCTAGTACCTGAGGTAAAATTAATCTTTGGTCCGTTGATTTCTTAAGAACATGATTACGATCAGAGAAGTGGACAATTAGTTCGAGTCAGTTTTTGTCTGTTTTGTTCATTCTTTCAATGTATAATATGATTTGAAACTATAGTAAGAGAAGTTCCGTTTCAGTTCTTCACCACCACGACACTTACAAAGTGCATCGGCTCTGAATGAACATCATATACACTGTACATATCGTGTGACTATAAAATAAATGGGCTAAATGGGCTTTAACACTGTTGGGAGTTATTTAGAATAATATGGAGACGCAACAGTAAATAATATCTAAAATGCACACACCAATTCACGAATGTGTGTGCTACAGTAAAGACAATCATTTGTGAACATGATGTGCATAGGTTAGACAAGTGTGCAAAAATCGAGTATTTATTTACTTGTTAGTTTCATTTCCATTCTTATTTAAGTGTAGGTTTTGTTACACTTTCTGGTGGAATGATGAGCTGAAAAATTGCAGGTAATGACTTGCATTCGAAATTACAACTTCGTTTAACCTTCTGTGACTTGACCACTCCAATCTTCTTTACTCGTTGCATTAAACTGACCAATAGAGAAAGTAAAAAATCAACGGAGTTCAATGTACATACAATTAATTTTCTGTTCATAATTGGCCAAAATTGTGAACGAAGGCAAATGGGCATAATTTTTCAATTAAATGCGTGTGATTACTGAAACGAAAAGATTGTTTGCTTCATTTAAGATGTATTTGTCATTAATCTTAATGTTTCATTCTGATGTGCTTACATAATTCTAAATTACTTAAATTGTTATTGTTACAGTTAGGCATAAATTATGTTGTCAAACAAAATATGATTTTTAACATGATGTTTAAATTTTCATAAAGCGCGGGATCATTTAGAAACGAAAGCATCCAAATATAGAGTAGTCCCTCTTCCATTTTCTACTTGCTTTTGTTATTAACCTTTCGATGCTCCTCCGACAGATTTAGAAACATTGACATTTGTTAGTCGGCCATTCAGCCAAATAATTAGATGTAAAGGGAAACACGAAACGTTTTAATCTTTTTCTAAACTGAAAGTCTAATTAATCTAAAACAGTAGAAATATGTCTCTTTTACAACAACATTTTTAACTGATGCGTGTTTGACGCGAGAAACTTGATGCATACTAAAGGATGGCGCGTGCCCCGCTGCGCTACAACTGCCCAGTGTTTCCTTTACCTTTATGGAGAATAAGGTAAAGGTTCTCACTGTAACAAAGAAAGGCAGTATAAAAATACATTATTCAGATATGAATTACATTAGTTCAGTTTAGAAAAATTGGGAAGAGTTTCTAAAAGAAAACATTCGTTACAAATGCTTCACAAATATAGAATACATTACACGATTCGTTTTCTAAATGCAGGTATTTACCTTAAAACAAACTTACATCGTACACCCGTGTACGTACAAAAATAGACACCCACAACGCACGTACGTATTCATATTCGTGGCTCATGGGACTAGTTTGTTTGCTTAATTGATGAGAAATGAAAAACAGGAAGGTAATCCCCAGAAAACTGGCAACAATTGAATTTTTACATAACTCTACTACATAATGGTATAAGAAGCTGAAGCATTATAATATATTAAGCAAATACATAAATAATACAGAGATAACATCCGTACATTGCCATCATTATGCTCAAAACTACTTCAAACCCAAACACAGAAACGTCTACGTTGACTTTGTAATTGTAGGTATTAACGACATTTATC